>CM021100.1:598265200-598393916 GCA_007115665.2 Sequoiadendron giganteum
CTTCTTGCCTTCGCTTTGACTCTCAAATTTTACAACCCCCAAGTCCTTGCTATACTAAACAGATTGCCACCATACTGTGATTCAGAAGTCAACGAAGGGTTTAGGAAAGCTCTTGTTAAACTCTTCCCTAATCCTGAGATGGAAAATGCAGTTGCAACTGAATTTGCTAGTTTTGTTGACTCTGATAATCAAAGTGCTTCTGCTATCCGTGACAAATATAAGAAGGATGCTCACTCTTGGTGGTACCTCAATGGCTACAAGATGCCACACCTCCAAGGTCTTGCAATAAAAGTCTTATCTCAAGTAAGTTTAAAATTTTTAAGTTTTATCATTTAAAATTTTAAAACTGAAATGCATTATTTTCAAATTTGAAGTTTGATTTACAATTTTTTAATTTAACAACTCTAATGAGAGCTCCCTTTGCTTCAATAGGTTGCTAGTTCTTCTTCAGCTGGGCTGAATTGGAGTACATACTCCTTCATCTACTCAGTGAAGTGCAATCAATTGGCATCAAACAAAACAAAGGAGCTAGTTTTTGTTCATTCCAACTTGTGCCTTCGTACTCACAAAGAGGATGAGTACAAAGAAGGGGCAACGAAGATGCGGGATGTAGAACCGAAGTGAGCTGACCTAGACCTTTCTTTGGCTGCAATTGCACAATCTTCTTCAATTTTTTAGGAGTCATGTAGTCAACATACTTTTAACACAAGTGCTAATGTGGTTCCATCATCTAATGTTAATGTTGATGATGATCTTAGTCTTGATGATGAGCCATTTGATGCAATTACAAATTAGTGAATTGGTTAGTATTTGTATTATTTAAATGTTAAACAATGTTTATCTATCATGACATTCAAGTTTGATCCTTTTTATACTGAAAATTGAATTTAAATTAGTATATTATGTTTCAAAAATTGAAATTTGTCATGGTTTTGTTTATCATATGCATTGGTATATGACATTCTAAACTTAATTTTGTTTCTAAGTTGCATATATTTTGTACGGACGTACCCGATTCCATACCCAACCCCCCATAAAAAAAAATTGTACCCACGTACCCATACCTGATTCAACAACCTAGGTGTTTCTCTATTTATGAGTTGAAGCTTCAGCTTCTCTACATCCTCTCCATTGTTTCTTTGTGGTTGTTGTGTGCTCACAAGGTGCAGTGGCAGGATCTTTGGTGGGCTTTGGCTAATATTTTGTCTTAATGATTATGTGGCAAACTGATGGCTAGTCGTTGCCACTGTCTCTAACCCAGGTACTCTGTCTTAGGGGTAAGGTTTTAGATAGGTGACTGAGTTCCATCTTCCATCGTCTGTACTTGGCTTCTCTGCGCCTGGTGAAATGTATGTTGGGCTCTTTAAGTTTGGGTGACATGGTCCCTACTCATTCAAAGGCTTCAATTATGGAGGATTTTCTGGCAAGACTCTCATTGATTGTTCCCTCCACGTAGTTGAGGACCTCGTTGTCACACCTGTTCTTGTCATCCCAATTCAGCTCCATGGAGTTGGTTGGGGAGGAAATGGAAGAAATGCACAGGTAAGTGCAAAGTTTGTTGTCTCTAGCATCAATGGGGGGCATAAGTGTGGTTAGTAAGGAAAGTCTAGTGGTGTATCAAGAGTTGCAGAATCTCAAATCCTTCTGTTTGGATATGAGAATGGTGTTCAAGAATTTGATATTTACTCATTCTAGAGGCTGCTAGGAAGTATCCAGCTCTTATACTTACCAGTTCGGTGCAATGCTCAGTTGTTTCGAATCAAGAGGTGGGAAATATTCCATGGGAAAGTTCCCTTCTGTAGACATAAAAGCAGCAGGGACCTCCTCAATGGCTGGAAGGGGAATGCGGGCTCATGTGGCAGTGGTGGATGTGATTGGCTGGGGTGGATATTCTGCAAATGGGGTGGATGGTTGAGGTGCATCAAATTTGGATGCTAGTCCTCCTTTTCTGTCATGTCCAATGTTGGTGTTTTGTTTGTTCATAGTGTTGAATCCCTAGGGGGCACATGTTATCTTTTGAATCCCTAGGGGGCACATGTTATCATTTTTCATTTTGGAATAGTACAACCTTGGACATTTTGCAAGAGTTAGCTAAAAAACTAGACCAAAACATGACAAACCTGCAACCTGTTAGGGAGAAGACTATAACTAATTTGACTTGGCATTTAAATGATGATTAATCTATGACAAAAAGAGAGACAAAGTAGTATGATCATTGATTTTTGTATAGGTACCACAAATGTTTTTTTTTTTGGTGGGGGGGGGCCTTGGGACAAACTTGGGCCATACGAGGACTTCAAAATCTCTGGGAAATATTCGATCAATGTTTTATCTGAGGGCAATAGAGTCAAACCTATCACCTAACATCTAAATATACAATGAACTTAAAATGACACAATAAAGTTATTTACAATTTCGACTAATTTGGTGTAGACTGCTCGATCTTTTTGCAAGTTTCAAAACAGAAAGAAACCTGTTCACGCATGTATGTAGGGCAGACTGTAGAGTTGACGGTGGTCACCCTTAATTTATCGCAACCTTGATTTATAGCAGAAAATGCACCAAATTTAGAGTTTTTAATGCGGGAGTTGTTAGAACGATTTATGACAATTTTTTCATGATTTTAACGCAAAAAAAAATCACAACTTTCAACAATTTTTTGCTAGTCAACGGTCTGCGAAAAATCCTGAAAAATCAGCAAGCCTAAAGATTTTTTCAGGATTTTTGCTTCTATGACACCATACTGAACCTGGGAAAGATAAATAAGCAAACTGCCATCCCCAAACACGAATGGAAAACTTAAGTGCTGGTTACATTTGACCAAATGTCCAAGTTCAAGCTTGGATACATAGAAAGTCAAAGCTATGATAGAAACTTCCCCGTTTGAAAATAAAGAATGAAATTGTGTTCATTATGATAAAAAACCAGAAGTAGAGCAATAAGATGCCATATCCATGATCAATTCATGACATTAAAAGAAGATATTCTATTTTAATTTAATCAAATATGTCTAAGAAAACATTTGTAGTACTGGTGAAAATGATTCATTCGAAAGGGATGAGCTTCTAAGCATTGCTCGTGTTGCTTTTGACCTAATTACAAATGGGGGTCTCTATGATTTCCCTTGTTTGCTTGGGTGAAGTACACATGGTATCCTCACATAAATCTGTACCAAACATAAGGATTACAATGGAGTGTGACTTTATAGACCGGTTGTATGTTGCTTTTGCACACTACAAAGCCTTTGAAATATTAGTCAAGAATGTTGTTAAAACAAATAAATATCATCACGTGTCCATGCTACGTCTATATTTTGTTACTGCACATATGCACTAGTTGCAAATGCCATGTGAATATCATAAATATTATTGTAACTATAGCTTTTTATAAACAAAACTTTGTTGATTAATGATATCAAATTTTCACAATCCATATTGCTAATTGAAATTGTAGTTTGTGGATTTGATTGTGTTTGAGTTTTTGCATCAACGTTATGGATCACACTCCATGATCCATCATTAGGATAGAAGAGAGCTAGAGGAGAAGAAATGATTTGTTGCAGACCAGAGCTAGCTAAAAAGGAAGAGGAGGGAAGAGGGGGGAACCAGCACGAGGTTCAATGACTGAGTAGACAGAATATTAAAAAATTGAGAGGCAAGATAAGGAGAATACTAAAAAGTTTGTTGAATACAGAAAGACTTACACTGTGTTTATGAGGTTTCAACCAAAGCTTAAACAATACATAATGATGTGAATTAAAGCTTAGAGAATGCACGACGATCTGCATACATCTCTTATAGAGGACCAAATAAAAGGTGGGGCGGGGATGGACTTGAAAAGCATAAAGACTAAGAAAGAGCTTAAAAGACTACATGAAGATTTGCATCAAAGCAACATATCAAATTTTAGTTTAAAGCTTAAAGAACATATAAAATTAAATCAAAATTAACAATCATGAAATTTGAAAGTTAGAAATGTTTTTGTAAAACCTTAATGAATATATACATATTCAAGTTAAAGCTTCACGTAGTAATTAAAGATTTGAGTTGTAACTAACAAAATGATTAAAATATAACTCAAAATCTTGAAGAATACAATTAAATTTTGAAGCTTTGAATGTATGAGCCTGATACTTTTATCAGCTTGGAAGGGAACAAAGAATGCTTTGATTAGCTTTTGCTGCCAATCCTCTGAGCAAGCCAATCAGTAATATCTTTGCGCAAAATTGCAATATTATCATCAGTCTCCCCAAACAGAAGCGAATGCCACATCCCCTCATACATCTTGAGAGTCTTGTCCTTGCTCTTCGCCTTCTCATACAATTCTCTGCTAACAGATGGATCTGTCACCACATCAGCATCACCATGGAGAACAATAAATGGCAACTCAACATCATGAAATTGTCGATTGACATAATCAGTCACTCTCAACAGCTCCAAGACAGTTCCCAGCCTGGGCTTCCCCAAATACCTGCCCAGCAAAAGGTATAAAATGTTTGCAAATCTTTATAAAATGGTTGGTAAATTATTTCTCAAAAAAATATAATATTATAGGCTAATTCTAAGTGAATATTTTTCTGGGGTGGTGGGCCTAGCTCGATTGGCTAAAGCATCCTGTTGCAGGCAAGAGGTCACGAGGTCTAGTCTCCCCCATCCCCGTGGTACCGGAGGGCGTGTCGCACCAACGCCAAAAAAAGTTTACCAGGCGCACTGCAGTTTATAGGGGGGCGGATACCCGACCGATTCCTGCAATCTAAAAAAAATAAAGTGAATATTTTTCTGAAAAATCTACTTTCTCCTTTGAGTTTGGAGTGAAGTGCCTCTTCACTCCATGACTTGAATTAACAAAGCTGATTGAACCTGCTCTTCTCCTTGTTGAGAGAGTATGGAATATGATCAATGCTCTCTTTTGAGGTTAATTTTGTTGCTGCAATTGATGGTGCTGACTTGCAAGTAAATTAATGATTGGTTAATGTCTTAATGTTCTCATGTTTCTGTTGTGTAACTCTTATGGTACAGAATTGTGTAAAGCTTATCTGAACTGCTCTTGCCATGTTCTCATGTTTCTGTTGTGCAACTCTTATGGTACCAAATGGTGTAAGGCTTATCCGAACTTCTCTCTGTCTAACCCATCTCTAAACACACTCATTCTGCTTCTCAATTCTTGAATATGAATATTTTTTATTTCAAAAGCACTTTAATGTCAAGAACATGTAATATTTTGAGGGTTGCTTGAGCCAATGTGCAGATGTAAGGCATGCATGCGATTTTAAAACACTGGATGTGAGAAGGATATTGCAATAATCAGAACAAGAACATGCACATATTGGTGTTGATAGCATGATTTATTCGAAGTAAAAGCAAACACAAAATAGTCACAAACGCAGCCTCTTGAAAAAGCCCATGAATTTTATTCAAAATAGAAACAGAGACAGTTAATTGTTATATTTTTTTTCTGCAAACTTTGCTTGTTTACCACCATGTTCCAAAATGAAATGGTTCAAATGGGACACAGTAAATGTTGGGCAGAAAAAATGTCCAGATAAAGTGGAGCATTTAGGTTTTCTGTCCAGGTAAAGGATGCAGCAACGGTTATGGAATAACACAGGTAGCTTCAGTGAATAAAGTGGCTGTTAGAAGAAAACAAACCACACTGACATGAAAAGGAGACAGTAGCTCAGTGATAAAATGGAGTTAGTATTTTAAAGAAAAAATGTAGTATTTTGAAGAAACTATACCACAAGCCAAACTGGAAAGGAACCATTAACCACAAGGGGCTGGTAGCTCAGTGGTAGAGCATTCCAGCATTCACATGGGAGGTCCAAGGTTAGAGTCTTGGTCAGTCCTAACTTAGAATTGCCCATATAAAAAAACAGTTCGAGAGTTTAAATTTGGCAACTGATGTTTTAAGAGAATAACATCCAACATTAATGGAAAAAATATGGGGGACACACATATGACCCTGTGCATGTCAACACGTGATAATCAAGAAACTGATGGAATAAGACATGGCATTCTTGTTTAATTAATGATCATCAGCTATTAACAATCAGAAAGAAGGAAAGAATATTGACATCCACAAATGACCAGATATTTTATAGTTTAATGTATCTGTCAAATTGAGGTAACTAAAAGTAAACAGAAAAAGCACACTGTGCTTGCCAACTTGTGATAATCAGCAAACTGATGGAATAAGTTCTTGGTTATATAATAAAATGCTAATATCATTCCACTGTTGACAAACAGAAAGTAAAATATTATAATATTAATGTCCATAAATGATCATGTACAGGTATGTTTACATATCCATAAAAACTCAGGTAACTGCAAGTCAATAGAAGAAGCATACAGCACATCCCCAATGGACTATCAAAGAAATTAACTCTCAAAGATTGTTCACTCATAATATGTGAAATGCAAAATAGCTCACTAAAATAATCATTCTCCAGCAGAGTCCATGGCATCAGTCAGAGTACTAATTCGAAAAATGCTCCCAGGCAGATTCAAATAACACTACTAGGAGAATGGCTTCAGCTAAGGGGTTCCAGTTATGGATTCCTTTTCCTGACAGAAATATTTTTCTTAGCCAGAATTTTAGTATCCCCAAAATTCTGTCTCTTACCATTGAAAATTGTGTTTTCTATATACAAGCGATCTGCGGTAGTTTATGCAAGCGTGTGAAAGGGCTAAAAATTAGACTACAGGTTCAGGTATGGGTATGGAGGTTTGTTACATTGATTTGGATATAAGAAAATGGGATTAGGTTTGTCCATATAAAAAACTTATAAAAATAACAAATATATAGATAGCTTAGCCTAAAAATAGAAATTAAATTCTTAAATATACATTATTAAATTAAAAAATATTATTTTAGATTTCAAAATATTATATTAAATTGACGACGTGGAAGGGAAGATGGCTTTTCTTTACAAGAAGGATCACTCTCATCAACGCTGTTCTATCTGCAATCCTGATTTACATAATGTCGATCTTCGACATTCCTCAGAAAGTTGCAAAGGCAATCTCAGAACTGCAACCCACCTTCTAGTAGAGTGGGATAGAGGAATTGAGAAAATATAACCTTCTAATCTGGTCAAAAGTGTTCACCCATAAAGAGGAAGTGTTTTGGGTTTTCATGATTGCAAATTGATGAATAAAGCACTCGGGATGAATTAATTTGGAGAATGTGGAAAAAGATAGATTGTGGAGTAGGATGCTTCAAAAGTTCAAAACAAACTTGGGCAATGTTTTGATGGAAGCTTGTTTTCCTTCGCAGCTAGTTCCAAGGGGCTCAAAGGTATGTAACTTCTTTAGTAATTGCAGAAACAGAGCAAAACTTAGATAGAGAATTGGCAAAGGGGATAAGGTGAGATTTTGGAGAGATGGCTGGGTGGATGAGCAAGCTTTGAGGGGGATAGACAGTTTTAGACCTTTGGTTTCCCATTTCAAAGAAGTGCATGGAAAGAGGCTGACAGATTATTTGGAAGCCAATGGGGGATGCAATCCTATAGAAGGTTGTTAGCCCCTATTCCCAAGTTGAGGGAAGAGGGTAGGAAAGTGGAGGGCATGATCAGGAAACACCCTTCCCCTTGAGGATAAGGGAAGATAGGTTGATTTGGAATAAAGGAAATATGAGGAGGTGATGGTGAAAGAAGTTTATGCTTCAATAAGCTAGGGTGGGGACAAGTTTGTTGACTTCCAAAGTCATAAGATTTGATTGGATAAAGGGCTGCCAAAGGCAAATGCATTCTTATGGATGGCAGTGAGAGGAATGGCCCTTAATTGGGATAGGCTTAAGAAGATGGGTCATGAGGGCCCTTTGAGATGTAGTTTATGTAAAAGAAGAAGAATCAAATGAGCATATTTTCATCCATTGTAGTACACAAGCAATATTTGGAATTGGTGGTGGTGTCATTCAGTTTGTAGTGTACCATTGGTGGCTTCATCGGCAAGTTTAGTGACATAGCAATTCTGTAATTAGATTAAACTTTTGCAAAGGCTGGGAGGGAAAGAAAGGAATTTCTGTTGAAGGGAGTAAGGATAGCCTAGGGGATAGGAAGAGAAAGACAAAGGTGACTGGAGAAAATTTGTTGGAGGCTTTGCTACATACTTGCAAAGGGAGATTACAGATCCAGAATTGAGTTGTGGATGGTAAGGATATGGAAACTGGCTAAAGACATGGGCATTACACCCAGTGTTAGGATTAGGGCTGCAATGGCTAGATTTCTTTTGGACCTTAATCAATCAATGGGTAAAAGTAACATGTTCAATGCTACTCAATCTTTGAGCTACACCACTTTACTCTCTTTGGCTGCAGGAACATATTTGCTTCATGATGACATTAAGGAGATTGATAACCAGGCTGAAGGTTTTTTTAACTGCCATCTTGGGCATTCCATTGGATAAGAAAAAATGTGTGTTTGTCTACACCAAGCGGTGACTAAATTGGCAAGAGGATTAAAGACAGAGATATCTGCAGAAGCTGAATTCAACATCCCAATGTGCTGTTGTAATGAAGATTAGGAGGTGGTACCAACCAAATTCTTCCATCTTGATCAGGGGCCTAGCTGTAAAAAATGAGACTGACTGCTGGAGTGGGGTGAGGGGGCAAGGGGTGGTGGGGGAGTTGGCCGCAGGTGGGGACAGGAGAAGGGCTGTGCAATTTGCCCTTCCGCTCCTTTTGCTTTTATTACTTGATACTGTAAGGTAGTTAGGCTATGAAGTCATGATATAGCAATAAAGACATGAAGTTAAATAATGGTTTTTATGGACCAATTGTGGATTGCATATTCTATAAGGATCAGTATATAGTTATGCTTTTGTTTTCATCTAGCAGTAACATGAATTATAGTGTAGCTATTGGGTATATAGAGTTGGACGAGGGGGGAGTGGGCAGCTGTGCAATTTGCCCTTCCGCTCCTTTTGCTCTTATTACTTGATACTGGCTAGATGGTCTGAAACGTAGTTAGGCTATGAAGTCATGATATAGCAATACAGACATCAAGTTAAATAATGGTGCTTTTTATGGACTAGTGATGTATTGCATTTTCTATAAGGACCAGTTTATAGCTATGCTTTTGTTTTTATCTAGCAGTAATATGAATTATAGTGTAGCTATTGGGTATGCAGGAGTCCCACCCAGTGTGCAGTTATTTTTTGAATCGGGAGTATCAGTAAATGTGATGGTGATTCTTTTTTGTCAATTTTGGGAAAGGCCCTGGGTTTGTGTGAATGTTATGAAATACTGATATAACTTGATGGATCTGGTGAAGCCCACGGTTACCAGCAATCCGAGCTCAAAATGCTCTTCTTTATGGCTCCTAGGTGCCTAACCCAGTTATATTATCAAAAATAAAATATATTAAAATTTAAGTATATACTATATTATGGTCCCAAACCTATGGATAAAACACATCCATGGTATTTTAGCTATTTTATTTGTTATGTTTTATTCACTTTCAAAATTACATTTGCTTTGCAGCCCATGTTTAAACAATCAGTTTGTGTCTCAGTGAAAGTGATTATGACCTGGAAAATGAGAAGAGGAGTGTTTCCTCAAAGCTCACACATTTTCTGACAATCACTCCAGAAGGCAGCTTTTTTAGCAAATGATTGTGTTTCTGTTGATGATGCAGCAGAATCACGAGCAAATAAGAGTAGAGGGTTGCACCATACTTTATCTGTTGTGCCAGGCCAGTCAAAAAATGAATAGAAAATAGAAATAGAAACACTGTGTCTCTCCTGCAAGTTCGTTCTGGACTCACCCCAGTTCATCCACGACAGATCTGCCCCATTTTGCCCACATTCTATATGTTTCCACAGGCGAGTGACCTGGAATCTGGACTGGTTTTGAACTGGGCCCTGATCCAGGCCTACAGTGTAATTAATTGATGGAACAGGCTTAAAAATGATCAAGACTACTGCTGCTGCTCATAAGGTAGGCTGCATTACAGTTTGAGAAGTTAATTCAGAAAATTCGAAGGAATGAAATATTTTATAAGCACCAAATGGCAAGCGTATCTTCAGTTCAAAAATAATAACCATAAGTATTGTAGGCAGATTCTGAGAAAAATTATAGGACTTATTGCTAATATGATTATAGTTTATACATGTATATTTTGGCAAATCTTGAAATAATTATGTACGTCACAATTTTTTTCATATGAAGAATGTGTATTCTATAGGGGGCCTCACCCTTGAAAGTCATGACTGCAAATATATAAGAAGCCAGAAAATCCAGAGACTACAAAAATCGGAAAGAATAAAACAAACGCCATCATAACTATACCACCAAATCAACAGGTCATGTGCAAGGTGCAACCCATGGAACAAACAAAAAACCAATCACAGCCTCAATGTCAACACCTCTACCAACAACATCCTAGAAAAAATTCAAATTTACAATCTGATGGGTCCAGATCCACAGCCATGTGCTCTTTGGCTGCCACTGACCCCTGGCTCAAGGAAGGATCTC
The DNA here is from genome assembly GCA_007115665.2 of Sequoiadendron giganteum. NCBI lineage: Eukaryota > Viridiplantae > Streptophyta > Pinopsida > Cupressales > Cupressaceae > Sequoiadendron > Sequoiadendron giganteum. The sequence continues at coordinate 598,275,674 of CM021100.1, forward strand.
CTCTTAGCCCATGAAACTCCACCTTTGGAAATTGCAGGCAGGATGAACAAACTTGATATCTCCAAGCATCCATTGCACAAAATGACGCACTGGCCATCTATGTACAGTGTTAAATCCTGCAAGTAAGTAGCCAGTTCAGTGTACTTCCTCGATAGGGAATGAAAGTCTCTTCACAAATCTGCCAACGACACCTGCATGCAGTCAAGCTCATCATTCAATTGGATCATCCACCTCCTCTTAATTCTCACAGAGGAGAACATTGTTCTCACCAAGCAGAATGAAACTGATTTGCCACTACTTAGTCTCTGAATCTAGAGTCCTGATACCCAATTTATCAATAAATTCTCCAAGATAGAGACTCAAATACAGAGGACTCCAATATTGCTCAGCCATCAACCACTAAGATTTCCTTAATGAATTTTAATGTGGCAACATAAAGAATTATAAAATATTCTATGCAAATGGTGATCCAAAACAGCCTTGCCGTTGGGTGAATCCCTGGAGGGGTGGACATGATGCATCCTGGTTGTGTTCTGCACTGCCTTATAGAAGCTACCTACAAAAATTTCCATCTGCATTGGGTGAGGGGCAAAGAAACTACTTCAAGCGGCAATTCCCACAATTCAAAGAGTGCTAAGATAAAATATGTGATTAGGAGCAATAATTAGAACATGCGGGAGTCTCCTATTCATAAGCCTGCCAATGCTTTCAAATCAACTCAAACCACATAATTAAACGGTGGGAGGGATGCAAAAACTGGAAGCAATCACTTTTTGCGGAATGAGGAATGCTTAAAAGAAGCAGAATTGAGAGGTTCTTCCAATCCTCCAAGAGATCACTCAATTTTGTAGAAAGGGGAACTAATCGATGCCAGCATTAGCCAGGCAATCTGCCACCCAATTGCATTTCCTGAAGCAACGTGCAAAAACAACTTTGGCATGGACATTGTTGAGCCTCCATACTTTCAAAGTGTCTTTGACTGTTGACAAGAACACCAATAACAACCTCGGAATCCCCTTGAACAATCAGCTTTTTACAACCCAATGCAAAGGCCATCTTGAGACCTCCAGCACCATCAGCGCTTTTGCCTTGTCATTTATTTTAGCTCCTAGAAAGAAAGAATCACCAGGCAGGAAGAAGTCTAAAGGAGAGCAAACCACAGCCCTTACTCCAGTTGAGTCCAGATTTCCTCTAGCGGCACCTTGAAATTCAATTTTAAAAAACCTTCAAGAGGCAGGTTGCATGAAGCAGCTAATCATTCAGAACGTTTATTAACTACCCCATTAACAGGGGATTATGTAGGTCATAGTTACTAATATGTATAGAAAGTATACCCTACTTATTGGATGCAAAAAGCAAGGTAATATACTATTTTATTAATTACATATGACTTTAACAATTTTAATCTTAAAATTTGATTCTCTCCATGGTCGCAACATTACAAAACTATTCTAAATTATTACAAGTTTTTAAACATATTCTACAGACAAATATGAGATTTTCGCAATCCTTGACAATGAGCAAGAGACCACCTTGTTTAAAACCGTATGTGCTTATTTTCGTCGACGTTTTGAATCACAACTAAGCAAATCATATTTCACTGGTTTACTTGAACCTAGAAATATTTTTTGTCAGCCCTCATTTGAGATCCTCGTCTGAAAACCTCATAGTTTCTAAAAAAATATTCTAAATGAAGAATTTAATTTCCATTAAAAAAAAGGCGAAATTAAGTCAAATTAAAAAATTGCCCAGAAAAACTAGAGCACCAATTCCAATTCGCCCAGACGGTCGGAGACCGCAATTAAGGTCTGGATCGCACCAGGGGGTTGTGTGCTTTAAGAATAAAAATAAATTCATCTGTAAAACGGAATTCAAATACACGGGTTTAAAACGTGAAAATGGCAAATTGAACCCTAAACCCTAAAACGATAGTATTTTCTTTTATAGAACATGAAATATACGCGTTTTTCGAAAAAAGACTGAGTTTGACCCGACCAAAGATGTGTCAATTAGCCAAGGGGCAGGTGCTGCAGTGAATAAGCCTAGCGTTTTTAAAAAAATCCAGGATTGACCGGACCAGATAGGTGCCAGTTGAGCCAGGGGCAGGGAGCTGGAGTTAATATCGTTTTATTCCCGTTAAATGCTTCTATGAACTTTCTCAGATATTTTCTCATTGAAGAATGCAATTGCCGAAAAAATTTACGAATAAAATTGTCAAGAGGGATTGCCAATTTTCATTTATCCAAGCCAAATCCAAAAGAAATACCCCGATTAAAAGTGTGTAAAGAGGAACTGCCAATTTTAACTCATCCAGATGCTTCTGGGAGACCACAGTTAAGAATGGGGCCCTTCTGATCCCAGGCGGATCTCCACTAGGGGAATTGTGTGCCTTAAAATAATTCATGTCTGTAGTAAATATTTTTTTTGGGGTGAGGGTTTCTATAAAAATGGATCTTTCATTCGTTAAAAACTGGTTTTTTTCTTAAAAAATAAAGCAATTAACCAGAAATAGCCCACACCTGTGAGGATTGCTTCTGCCTAAAATTCTCTTATCGGGAACTTTGACGGACTTGTCGACCAAATCTTCGGTAGGAACAATTGGCAGAGCGGGCATAAGCGTGGCTAAAAAAGTAAGAAAAGTGGCGACAGGCCAGGATGGCCTCACCTTGTCGGAGATTTTACACATGGGCGCCACTAAAACTGCGCCGCTCCAGTTTTCCCGAGGTTGTGCTAAATGAATGAGAAGGCAAATGGCGGCGCCCATGGATTCGCCAAACAGGAATCTCGGAATATTCATGTTACTGTAAATGGAATCAAAATACGCAATGCAGTCGTTGACGACGTGATCAACATTGGGGACAAAGCCTTTGAGGCCATCAGATTGGCCGTGACCGGGGAGATCGATGGCAGCCGCTACGCAGCCCATTTGCGCGAAGAAAATGGCGTTGTTCTGGAATGTCCAGCTGATGTCGTTGCCGTAGCCATGGAGCATGCATATCATGGCGCTGGGAGAGCCCTTTAGCGGAGCCCATGTTCGTGTGAAAAGAGAAATGCCTCGCGGAGATTTGAACCTGGATTGACTGCCGCTTATACCTTGCCTGGTGTAGTATTCCTCTTCTGTAATGTCTCCCCAAGGGGTTTTTGGAGAAGCCATTTTTAGGTACCTGCACACTACCTTTCCACACACGCATCGTGTATTTTCAGCATCTCGATGTTTATTCGTGCTGTCGTTGTCATCATTGTTTGACTCTCCACAGAAATCGCAACCGCACTCAACTGTCTTTCAAATGGTAGAAGTCAGAGACTAGCCGATATATTGAACGGCTAACTGAATTCTAATAGCCCCTTAAATTATATGGTTGAATTTTAATAGTAATATCATAATTAGATATGTTGTGGAAAATACTTCTATTTATCAATATTGAAAGTGTTTTGCTGTATTAGAAAATGATTTGTGGGAACAGATTTTAGAAGGGAACAAGTGTCATGTCTGCTTTGTTTCTTTAAGACGCTTGAAGTAGAGGAAGAGAATTGTATTTGTATGAAAGTGAGATCAGCTCATCAATGTACTAAAAGTAAGATTTTGTAATATATGTAATAGAATTTTGTAAGTTGTGACTACATAATCATATTTGAGCAATAGAAAAATCTATTGAACAATAGAAAAAAATTGTAAGGGAAACAATAGCATAAACAAGCTTTTGAAATGGTGGTGGACTTTTTTTGTTGTCTCACTTTGTTCACGATGTGTAGGGGAGAGGACCCAATACGACCCAATACCTGAGCATGTTCCAATAGTTGTTATAGCATTTGTTGGTTTAATGCCCAGTATTTTTAACAATTGGACCAATAGTTGTGACTTTAAAGTTGTTAGTATTGATGATGACTATCCATAATTGAATGAAATGTATTCCTTAGATCTAAAAAGCGACAAATCATGTGATGCCACATTAGCGCACCAATAATACATGACTTAAATGCACAACTATCGGTCTCACTTTCTTTTGGTGCTTTTTGGACACCTTGACAAAAAGCATGTTGATGTGGCATCAAATTTGATGATGTGGTCTTGAAACCCTAGTTATAAGCAGGGGACTTGCCAAGTAAGCAACTATAAAAAATTGGGAGTGATTTGAAATCTTCGCATAGGATTTTGAGAAGTGTGAAGTTAGGGTGCTCAACTACCGAGTCCTCTCCCCTATATATAGAGGAGGGTAGATGGATGCAATGGCATGAATTGAAGGAATAGTAGTTGTACTTATTGAATATAGAAAAGACAAGCATATGCAGGCACCCTTATGAATATGCATGGGAATGTAAAAAATTGTTTATGGTTAAATATTGTTGATTTTATGTTATTTTGATACTAATTGTTCTTGGAAAGAAAGATCATTCTACTTAAATGTCACCTATTCCAGTGGTGAAACATATAATAGAAACTTTATACTCCATAAATATGAAATAGGGTAAGTAATTATATTATTTTGATTAACCAAAAAATAATTTTTACTATTTAAAAATAAGAAAAGCAAAAGATGTAAAGATGAAATCAATTTGATTGTATTATTTTTCAATACACGCAATCAATTTGAATGGTCTCCACATTACAGCATAGCCATTGGACTAAGGATGGAAACAAAAATAACAATCTAATAATCCCTAAAAGCAAAGATGACATGTTTGTAGACATGCTTAAGCCTTCTTGTATTCAAAACGAGAGCCATGATGAGAGTTTCACTATCTAGCATTCACATTCATAGGGATGGTTGTGACATTGGATTTAATTGAGTTTTGCATAATGTTATCATGATGAAAATTATAAAATGCCCATTGTTCTACATGGTAATTTTTCTATGTTTTACCCACAAATGAATAGTTTATGCATCCAACCTTTAAGAGCAACAAAAAATTATTTTCCTTTGAATAATAAATGCACATTTGAAACATATTTCAAACTTTCCCATAGCATACAAAAGAATTCCTTTCATTAATTCAAGTAAGGATGATACATAATTTCCATATGACATTTCATATTTACAATTCTCATAGAGATGGATACAAGTTACATACATAGCTTAAACAAGCTTATAGAATATATAAATTATAAATGGTCTAGAAAGTCTTCCTCAAATCTTGGCCACCAAATAATGAGGAGAAGAATCACTCAAGCACTTTTTCGCCAACCATGAACTTACTATGGTCCCCCGCACATCTACCTAACTAGTAAGATGGCCTTACCTTTCGACGAAGAGATTGGTTTGGTAACCTCATAATACTAGCCTTTTTTGAGCTTGGTGTTGTGTCCTAAATATCTAGAACTAACATTCAGTGGTTACAACTTACATGTATGAATATCCCTTGCTAGTATGTAAACTTGGATCATAGTGAAACTGATAGTGTAAATAGTGGCTACTTACACTACTTTGGCCAAAGTATTCATCACCCAATACTTAGAGTGGAGGTCACGTGTTCACCCACCTTCCTTTCTCGATTTGGTTTAATGACCATTCATACTTTATATCTAGGTTACCCCCTTTCCCATGGATTGGACAAATCTCAAGAATAACCCACTTAACATCTCCTAATCAAAGTGACTTTACTACCAAAGTGATTCTAGCAATTCCATACTTTATGCTACATATGTCTAGCATAGACATCCTACATATAGCGATGATAACTACATATAATATAAATATTTTGTTGTAACATGTTCATGTTGTTCTACCTAGTAATTTACTGAGTTTTACCCACAAGTGGACAGTTATGCTACTAGCATTACGAGCCATAAAAAAATTCTTTCCTATTCAATAATATATGCATCGTTTGAAATATAACTTAATCCAAACTTTCCATTGCATAATCAAAGAATCATTCAAATAATATAAGTATGATTTAATTTTACATAAATATATTCAAGATAACATTTTACATTTACAATTTCTATATAGATGGATACATGATTATATACATTGCTTCAACAAGCTTACAAGAACTAGAATTGCAAACTATTACAAATGTCCCAGCATTGGTGCATACATTCTAAATGTCCCCTTTCCTTGGTGCATACCTTCTAGTTGTCCCCAATACTGCGCGTACATCTCAATTCTTGAATCAGAAATACCAATGGTCCAAAATGTCCTCCTTCCAAATCTTGGCCACCAACTGCATGAGGAGAAGCATCACTCAAGCACTTTTTTTCCAACCATAGACTTGTTGCGGTCTGTCGCACATCTACCAAACTTGGTAAGATGGACCTCCCTTTAACGAAGAGATTAGTTTAGTAACCTCATCCTTCAAATAGCCTTTCCTGAGCATAGTGATGTATATTACATATCTAGAGCTACCATAATGTCTACTACCTCATATGATTACCCCAGCCTAGAATGCAAATTGGATCACACAATGAATTGACAGTGTCTACAAACAATGGCTACCTACACTACTTTGGCCAAAGATTCATCACCTAGTAACTTCAAGTGTGGTCATCTATTTCACCACATTTAATTGCTCGATTTTTATTAAACATTAGTATTCTATTCAAAAGTTATCTCCTTTCTTATGGATTATCATAATCCCAAGAATAACCTCCCCATTAACTTATATCTAAATGACATTGCTACTTTGTATCCCAAAGCAACTATTTATTATGTTATGTGTGTATAGTATTGACATACGATGAACATAACGTTATATCATAAAAATGACTATTTTCAAAATACATTCTCAACAATAAAAGTCTCCATTTAAGAGTGTAATCTCAACAATAAGTGACTCCCATCAAAAGTATAATCTCATCAATAAATGACCTTAATCAAAAGTATAATCCTAAAAAATAAATGACCTTAACCAAAAGTATAATCCTCAACAATAAATGACTTCTATCAAAGATAAAATCAATAGCCAAATGATCAATCCAATTATTTGGGTTAAACTCAACCTATGTGCTTCAATCATTATTCAAGTAAACAACCCAGCCAAATAGGTTATTTTCAACCTAGGGTTTCAAACAAAGTAAAGTAACAATCAAGTGATCAAACAAGTATAGATTATCAATATGGTTTAAATGATGTCACATCCTATTGACAATGCATGTCTAACATACCATCTTTTCTATTAGTATTGTTAACCTCACTATTCATAAAGGTTACCTAGCATTATAAGCTAAAAAATTCAAGTTACCTCAAAACATTGTTATATTCACACCTTACATTTCATTCTACATACATATAGTATAGACTAACTACATATAGTCTAATAGTATACAATCATATAAATCCAAAAATAGTATAAATATCTTTATAAGCATAAACCCAAGAAAGGTTTCACTAATGTAAGTAACAAACAAGTGACATGCAATCATTTTCAAGCATCATAACATACATAAAGACAATATTTTTAAACATGGAAACACTAATAAACAATATTTTTGACATAATAACAAAGGATTAGAAATCAACAAGCATGTTTAAAGCTCCAACCGATTATTCTTCCCTCCTAGCTTAATGGCCCAAGCTCAATTGCATATTCCTCTAAGAACAACTCGAATCTCACTACTAGATTCTCGCCAAATCTCTTAACAATACTAATGTAATCAATGAAACAACTCTCTAACTCACAAACTCTCAACTTACTTTGTATAGAAATTGCAACATAATAACACAAGGAAATTGAAATGATAAGTGTGGCAATTGGTAGAATGAGCACCTCTATTTATACTAAATTGTGAGCAACCACGAGCTACAAACAAGTTAATATTTTTTCCACCCTTCTAACATCATGAAACGACTCACCAAGCCAACTCATAGGTTTGCAACACATCACAGTCCTTACCATTTAAATGGTTGAGTCAACTTAAGAGACATATGGGACAACAAGCTTAAAATAAGTTCCCTAATTCGAATTCCCTTATAAAATGCTACCAAGTTTACTCTTGACTGAGTCTCTAGATTCTATTTGCAAGCTTATGCATAATTTGAAGACCTCTAATATACTCCAAACACTTGCAAATATGGTGTTGTGAGAGAGGGGGACCACCCACTGCAAGGCCCCAGGTCACGAAAGGCCAAGAGTGGAAAGGCTTCCCTAACCCACCTCATTTTAAGGGGAAGTTAGGATGATGAGCATGAGAATGATGAGGATTATGCATCCTTCGATCACTCTACAATCCTGAATGTTGGAAGGAGACTAGATGAGTCGGACTTTAGAGTCAAATTCGTATCTCAAGCAGCTCTTTGTCTGAGGACGAAAGCACAGTTCTAGGATGATAGCGTGGCACGTTGGCATCTCACAGGTGCATTGGCGTCCATACGGCCAGAGAACTGAAAATACAAGACTCTAACTCAGGAAGGGAGACTATCAGCCTAGTCTAGAGGTGTTTAAAGTGATAAAAGGAGATTAAATAAAGAGAAATGCATATATGACTACGATAAAAGAAATGTATTACCACCAAGGTGATGAAGACAATCTCATACAATGCTCTCCTCGCAAGCTTGCTCCAAGAATTCTCCACCTGTACACAATAAAGGGAGAAATTGTTGGGGCTATATAGGGGCCTACCTCAGTCAGACCCCCGTCTTGGTGTTTCCACCTCCACGAACAACCAAGTTTGGAATAGTAGAGATAAATGATAAAGAAAAGAAACTACAAGCTATGTAAACACAAAATGTGCAACAAGCAATACGTGCTTACTCAATCGAAAGAAAAAGGAGAGATTGTAGCAGCTTACCGCCTTCGTCCAAAGCACTCAAGGCTCGTGGAGGAGTGAACAAGAGGGACTCAAGCCTTTGTTTCCACGGTGTTTGTCATGTGCTCGCCCTGTTGGAGTGATGGAGTAGTGGATTGTTGCAATGGAGTGAATGGTGTTGCTACAAAGCTTGAAATGCTTGAAAATGGTAAAGGTATGGATTCAATATCTTACCAAACTTGAGAATGGATGAGAGAGTGAAGATTATGAAGAGATGGATGAAAATGGCCATATTCGGGTCAGCCAGCCGAAGAGGGATGTTACTCTTCAACTTCCAATTGAAAACGTAACGCCTCTACAGCCTCTAGCCGTAGGAATCTGCCAAGGATGTAAGCGTTTTGTGTGGACGTTTGCACGTCGCATGCGAATCCTTGACAAAAACACCCCCACCGACACACAAAACAGGCGCCAAGTGGAATGCAAGCAATGGGCTTAAGTGGAATTAAACCTCCGCTTTTGATTTTCTAAAGTGTTAAGGGTCAAAAGGGAATTTGTGTTAGGGGTGAAAATTCATGATACATTTTTCCCCCACTTTAGCAAGCACGAGTATTGATGAGTGCTTCAGTAAAGTAGAGTAGTGAAGAAGTAGCAAAGTAAGATATGTATACTTGAACTGACGAGGAAGTAGAGCACGGTCTGGCGAACTCGGAAGTGCAGGAAAGGGCTTCATAGCTCCGTGAAACTACAAAGTTGAAGTATGAAAGTACCTTACAGGCTCACGATCTTGCAAGGGTGGTATCCTTCAAGAAATCTCACATGAAGGAAACTAGGAAGAGCACCTTACAACCCTGCAAACCTGCAAGGAAGTTATCCCCCAAGAAATCTCACATCAGGGAAACCAAGTGAAGGGAAATCTGTAGAGTTAGAGATGGCGACATGTGTACTCATAGATAGAACACATTAGGAAGTGGCCACGTAGGCCAGGAAACGGATAGTCACACAGACCATCACTAAGTTGTAAGACTTTCAAAGGGGTCCCTCAGGAGCCCTTCAAAAGGAAGGAGGGTCCACTCAAGGGACATGTTGTTTGAAGAGTAAGGTCTAGTTAGGTTGTCCGCAAGCTAGATGTTAAGATGCGAAGATGTTCTAGTCAGGTTGCCCTTGGACTAGACGTCAAGATGTGAAATAGGTCTAGTCGGGCTACCCCCAAGCTAGACGTCGTAGAACTTTGTTGAAAATTTTTGAAGGGGTCCCTTGCGAACTTGACGTGAAGAGGTGGGGTCCACTCAAGGGACACGTTGTTCAGAAGCTTAATGTCTTCCTTTTCAAATCGATTTGTCATCAAGGAATCCTTTTGAAATATTTTCACTTCATCAAGGAATTCAAAAGGAAGGAGATGTACTCATGTGAGGGGAAGACTAAGACCATTCCCACTTCAGAGGAGGATTTCCAATTCCTTTCTTTACGAACCCGTGATGAAGGAAACATGTTCTGTTAAGGTTCTAAGTTGAGAATGAATTCTAACGAGGAAGTGTGTGAAGGGTCTTCAAGAAAAGATTCATTTGGCAACGAATGCATTTTATAAGGACCAAGTAATGTAGAAGATGGAAGGGACAACTCAAGCAAAGATGAGAGAAAGATAAAGAAAACAAATCACGCACAAAGGGCATAGGGGGGATCTAGTTTTGCGAGGTCAGATCGGCCTTTATTTATATATAGTAGGTAACTATGGTAAGAGGCGAACAATCATCAATCCCCAACTAGATCAGGAAGAATGCACAAAAGACAAAGTAAAATAAAAAAATTGCTTCAACATGGAAGGAGGCCTAAATGCTCTCAACGCTTTGCATTGTCCCCAATTTAGCAAAAGTCAATCAAAAACATGGAAGAATGATGACACATATAGAGGAAGGTTTACAACACAAACACCACACTTATATGCATGCACCAACAGGGTGACGAGGGTCATCTAAGCACATGTAGCATGATCACAGGGGAAGCACATTTCACGACATACACACATATCTAATCTAAAGATCAAGAAGAGGGTCTCCCCCTAACACTGGTCGACCAAGAGGTCATCAACTTCCCACTCTAGATCATCGAAGGAAGGAAGACGATCCTTCAACAGTGTAATGTTAAGGGGAGGAGCTTTTGATCCTCCCGCAACAAGGGCCAAGGCAAAGGGACCTATAAGGTCTCTGTCACTTAGCTCTTATGGGTCTAGGGTCAATGACCTAGAGAAGATCGCTGACAGGGTTGGAACTTCATCAACTGAGTTAAACATGCACTTAACAGGAGTGCCATGTTTCACCTCGGCAGACTGAGGAGTTTGCACCCGAGGTTCACTACTAGGCTCACCGAGAGACTCGGGAGTAGTGACAAACTCCTGGCAAGCTGGGACAGGTTCTATTACTAGGACAGAACAAGTCAGTTTGGGACCACCTTTCAAAGAAGGTGGACTCTTCTTACATCCTCCATTGTTGGAGGGGCCACACTCTACTTTCTTCTTCATCAAGGGAGGTGAACTCTCCATAGATGAAACAAGGAGTGGCGAGGAAGAAGAGGAAAGAACTGCAATGGACATAATTGAAGTGTTCACCATGTCCATGAGCTTTAGCAAAGGCTAGACATCTGAGACAGAAGTCAACAAGGGCAGCTTCGTCGAAGAAGAGATGAACACTTGCACCCTTCTGGGTACATGTGCGCTCACAGCAAGAGCCAAAAGAGATCCAAGGACAGAAGGAGGGAAAGAGGAAGACACAACAGGAGACACGGTATTCTCTTCCTCCTTCTTCTATAAGGAGGCTTGCTCAACTAGGAGAGCCTTTCGTCTGTGCTTATGCTCACACGCAAGATGGTTTCTACGGCTCTTCGCACCGGAAGCTGGAACTTGCAACAGGATAGAAGGATCTTGCTTAGCCATGGGAGTGTCCTCCACGACTGTCTCGAGTGGAAAGGCAGACTCCTAAATGGGAGAAGGAGACGCAGGTTCAAAAACGGCGAGAGGTGTTAACTATACCACCTTAGAGGTGGATCCTTTTTTGTTCGGGGGGAGAATAAGAGGTCGAGGGGTGAACTCTCTCCATGAACCTTTCTTTTTGTCATACAAATAGTATCAGGGTCTCAGGGACCCATTAGGGAGATCTCATATCCTGACTTTGGGCTTTCGCCAAGGAGGCATCATTGAACTTAGTGGGTAGAACCCGGGCTTGTTCATCTAGCACTCTTCCCAGGAGAGGGAAATTGATGAAACAGCTCGAGAGGGAGCGGGCTTCTCCTTTCCTTTTTGGGAGGAGGAGGTAGTTGGATGCTCTACCATGGGAAGGGTCAACTTTGGTTGTCCCTTATCCCCAATTTTGTACTTCACATATTTTTTGTAAAGTAGGTCCATTCTCTGTGGGAGTGGACCAACTAGAGTGGGCCAAAAGTGTTCCAACGAATATCCTCCATGAGACACCTCAAGCTAATATCTAGTGTCATGTACTACATGCATGAAACCATGGGAAAACTTAAGGCACTTATGAATCACAGAGGTGATCCCATTCATAGAAGCTAGCCAAGGTATCCCTAGCTTCACTCTAAATAGGTTTGACTCGGGGATGACATCGAAGACCGTGTCTACACTCCTAGGTCCAACTAGGATGGACAACGTTATCGATCCATAGGGTTTAAGAGAAAGTCCATCATGTGTGTGGATGATGGACTTTGTTTTGTTGTATTCCTCCCTTTGTAGAGAGTTTAATTGTAATGTCTCCTCCATGATGACATTCACTCTACTCATGGGGTTAACTAGGACCCCTGTCACAATGTTGCCATTGAGGCGAGCGGGAATAAAAATCAGAGAAGGTTTGTTGTTTTTGGAACGTCTTGCGAGGTAAATGTTACATTTGGCAAGTCGGTCGCAAGACGAGTAGAGGAAGCAACAGTAACCATCTTAACATACGCCTCAAGGTGAGAAGTAGAATTAGTGGGATCGATAATCATGTTAGTAGAATATGACAGAAATAGGTCTGTGTATATTAGCAACTCACTGTTAGCTTTCACCACTAATTTTCTCATGTTTTGTTTTCCTCCATCAAGACGGATACTACCGTCCTCGATGCGGTCCTCGATCTCATGACACAGGTGCATACATCGTTCAATATCGTGTTCATTAACTTGATGGTACTGAAAGTAAGTGTTTTCCTCATACCAGCTATGGTATGGTTCTCTAACTGGTTTAGGAGGTGGCAAGGTAAGGATATTATCCTTCACCAAGTTTTGCAAGATGGAAGAATAAGATTCTGATAGCTTCATAAAAAAATTGTCATGTCTTAGGTTGTTGTTATCCACCGCGGCTACTACATTCACAACATTTTTAACTCTTCCCGAGATCAATACGATAGATCTTCCTTCAGAATGGGAGCACGAGAGAGGACCCTCGAATTGAACCACCATTTTTTGGTATTCTCGTAAAGCTACACACAAATGTGCAAAAGAAGGATACTTCATGAGGGCAAACTTCTCTTACCAAGGTCTTTGTAAGTTCCCTATCAAGACCTTCTATACATCAAAATCGGGTAATGGATACGAGATCTGTAAGAAGAGTGCTTGGTACCATGCTATAAATTCTATAATCTTCTCATTGTCCCCTTGTTTGCATCTAACAAGGTCTGATAATGTCATCTTCGGTCTGGTATTGGCTTGGAACTATCGCAAGAACTATTTCACAAGTTAATTGAATGTGAAGATGGAATTATCAAGCAAATAATAGTACCAATCCAGTGTTGTATCTTTGAGGGATCAGGGAAATAGTTTAGCCATCAACACATCATGATGGAAAAATTATGTGCACAAGGCATTAAAGGCAGACATGGGTCCCCTTTACCACCGTATTTCTCAAATTTTTAAATCTCCATCCCTTGCGGGAAAGGAGTGTTTAGGATTGCAACCGACAATGGGCTATGTCAGAAGAAGGGTTGGAAAATAGGCTAGGTCAAGGCCTGGGAAAGGTTTTCCAGTTGGTTTTGCATCTTCCCCATATTCTAAAGAATGGTATTCAAAATAGGGTCATTAGAAGACATAGGACCATTGGAACCACTGCCAGGGTCGCCACCATGACCGTCGCCAAAACCACCACCAATACCACCACCATCGGTGTGACCTCTACTGGCGCCACCACCATGACCACCGCTAGAGCTGCCATCAACACCACCGCCACCAGTGTGACTTCCACTAGAGCCACCGCCAAAGCCGAAACCACCACCATGAATTCCATCGGCACCGCCTCTGCCAATGCCACCTCCACTTCTGAATTTCTCATCACTAAATCCTCCGCCCATCATTTCATCAAATCCTCCACCACCGAAGGTGATAGAAGGGGTGAAGTGGAAACCCAAAGGTTTTTTGTTTACTTTGAAAGTATCTCAACTTTTGGAAGTAGAGGGTATATTGACCGAGGGGACTATGTCAGTCATATACACGAATATAGGAGGCATTGACATCTCTAGTTGCCTCTCACATTCCTCAAAGAGGCCACCTCATATTAAGTGACCAAAGCTCGAGGGGGCACATGCTTTGGCCAGACCGACAAGACTAGCCAAGAGTTCTACACATGTCTGGTCTTTTTCCACCATGTATCTTATTTCACCGATCACCTTAGCAGCCCTAGCCAACTTTGGGTTGCCTTCCAGGTGATTTTCCAATGCACCTAACCCCTTACCGAGACTAATGATGTACTCAGAAGAGACACAAATGACCTCATTCTTTTCTACGGATGAGAAAGTTGGTGACACAGGAGGAGTAGGGACGTGATCAATTTCATCAAGAAATCTAGATTCGCCTCACGCTACATGCTCCTATGTAGACAGACCAACCAATGACCCAAAGAAAAGGTCGATAGTGAAATTAGAGGAGACCTTTATCTTGTCCATCAGAAGGTGTCCCAGACTTCTTCTAACAATATACCCAGAGGTCATAGACTGGGTCGTGAAGCTCATAAACTTTCACAACACACCAGGGTACAACGACCAAGAGGTATATGAGAAAAAGTCCAGGATGCCGACAAATGGATAGACGTTGGTTCATGTCAGGTTCACCAAAAATGTGAGAGAGGGGAACCACCCATTGCAAGGCCCCAAGTCACGAAAGGCTAAGAGCGGAAAGGATGCCCTAACCCACCTCAGTTTAAGGGTAAGTTAGGATGACGAGGATGAGAATGATGAGGATTATGCATCCTTCGATCACTCTACAATCCCGAATGTTGGAAGGAGACTAGATGAGTCAGCCTTTAGAGTCATATTTATATCTCAGGTAGCTCTTTGTCTGAGGAAGGAAGCACAGTTCTAGGATGGTAGCTATTTGTATGGCCAGAGAACCAAAAAGATAAGACTCTAACTCAAGAAGGGAGACTATCAGCCTAGTCTAGAGGTGTTTAAAGTGATAAAATGAGATTAAATAAAGAGAAATGTAGATACGAATACGATAAAAGAAATGTATTACCACCAAGGTGATGAAGACGATCTCATACAATTCTCTCCTCACTAACTTTCTCCAAGCTTTCACCACCTGTAAACAATATAGGGAGAAATTGTTGGGGTTGTATAGGGGCCTGCCTTAGTGAGACCCCCGTCTTGGTGTTTCCACCTCCTCGGATAGCCAGGTTTGGAATAGTAGAGATAAATGATAAAGAAAAGAAAGTACAAGCTAGGTAAACACAAAACACAACAAGCAGTGTGTGCTTACTCAATCAAAAGAAAAAGGAGAGATTGTAGGAGCTTACCACCTCCGTCCAAAGCACTCAAGGCTCGTGGAGGAGTGAACGAGAGGGACTCAAGCCTCTGTTGCCACAGTGTTTGTCCTGTGCTCACCCTGTTGGAGTGTTGGAGGAGTGGATTGCTACAATGGAGTGAATGGTGCTGCTACAAAGCTTGAAATGCTTGAAAATGGTGAAGGTATGGATTCAATATCTTACCAAACTCTGTCCAATATTGAGAATGGATGAGAGAGTGAAGATTATGAAGAGATGGATGAAAAATGGCCATATTCAGGTCGGCCAGACGAAGAGGGACGTTACTCTTCGACTTCCAATTGAAAACATAACGCCTCTATAGTCTCCAGCCGCATAAATCTGCCAGGGACGTAATCGCATCGCACAGACGTCTGTGTGTCGCACGGGCGTCCCCGACAGAAATGCCCCCACCGACACACAAAACAGGTGCCAAGTGGAATGCAAGCAATGGGCTTAAGTGTAATTAAACCTCCGCTTTTGATTTTCTAAAGTGTCAAGGGTCAAAAGGGAATTTGTGTTAAGGGTGCAAATTCATGTTGATACAAGTGCCACCTTCATAAGTTGGTACCCTCAAATATAGCATAGATTTGACATATTCATAAGGCTTTTAAAATAGTTTCAACTTCCTTCTCAAATGTTTACACAACAATAAACAATCTCCTACATGCTTATTCATTGGTTTGACTTGGTCTCTCATACCTTACGCACTAGTTTGAAGCACTTCTCATGATTCATTCAATGTTTCATATATGGGGCAACGCTATCTTTCCCTTATCTCCATGTTGCCTTAAAACTTAGAATATTGGTATTCATAATGCGTTGGTTTTAATACACTTGGTTTATTCCTATTTATGTGTTGGGATAAAGTCTTTCTTCTTATTTACTATATATAAGCGTAGCCTTTCATTTATGACAAAATTATATCTATTGTGCCCTTTATACTCCTCTATTATTTTTCCTTAACAAAACATTACTCCATAAACTATTCGCAACATATCACTTCTATTATGTTGACTTTGATATAATTCAAGCTTTCACCATTATATATTGCACCAATATTAAATTTATGTAGCACTTTGTAAATGCACTTACAAGAATTATATACATATATAAATATATATATATATATATATATATATATACATTATATTAATGCATATACATATTATCACATACACAATATTATAGAATGCATCAATTGCTAATTGATATAGGTATATATATATTGAAATAATTATAAATATATTTATATATTTGCATATTAATATATATGTTTACGTTGATGTACATATATACATATACATTAATACATACAACATATATATATCATTATTTTAATATCCAAACTTAAACACATACTCCTCACACATTCATTGATCGATGTATATACTCAAGGTGTATACATACATACATATGTATATATGTATATATGTGTGTGTATATATATGTATATATATATATGTGTGTGTGTGTGTGTCTCATTTATCCAACTGGTACTCCCATGCATATGGGTTATCAAGGACATGTACATATATACATTTATCTAATCCTTGTATATACTTCATCAATTAACTTATACAAATATGAACATACAAAGAAGAACTCTTCACCTCATATAGAGACTCAATCGCATAAGCCTAATCAAGAAAATCCATAGAACAAGATCATAACCTCTTCTAATCATGCACAACAAGATTGAAGGTTACTTAGCCAATCCTAACTAACTTGACTCTTCTAAACCAATCTAAGATGTGAGTGTGTGAATGTTCAGTTAGGCTCATCATGGGTTAACAATCCAAGCTCCTCTCCTGAGTGATACGTCCCCTCTCTTTTGGGGGTTCAAACCTACTCCTACATTCAGCTTATTATATCACATAGGTAGTTAGTCGTTCACATAAAATTTATTAGCATCATAAATCATTTGCATCATCCAATCATTAAAGTAATCATTTTGCAATTCATATACATTCATCGCATTTTCATCAATATAAAACATATTCATACCTTTTATAGAAATGACATCCTAATGCATATTTTAGTATTTCATTCTTCTATTGAACATATTAAAGTTCTAATAAACATTTATCATCTTATTTACTTACAAGGTAAAGTAACCTAGTAACTAAGAGACAAGGTGTAACAGTTCCATTCATACAAACTCCCATATACAAGGTACATACAAATATAACTAATAATATAGGTTCTACAACATAATGCATAATCAAGAAACATGCAATCATATACAAACATCACAACATATTCAAAAGCATTCCTTTTCAACATAGTAACAAAACTAATTAACTTTTGCAACATAAATGACAAAGGTATAAAAACTAGCATGCATGTATATTGCTCCAACTGATTTAACTCCCTTCCTAGCTCTATTCCTCAAGCTCACTTGATACTTCCTTCCAGGACAACTTGATTTCCTTCTTCTAACTTCTCACTAACTCTCTCAATAATCTCAATGAAAAAAAACAATACAACTCTCAAACTCTCAAGCTCTCAACTCTCTAACTCAGAAATCACAACAAAATAACAACAAGATAATCAAATTGAAAAGTGTAGCAATCGGTAGAATGAGAACCTCTATTTATTCTAATTTATGAGCAACCAAAGGCTACGAACAAGTTAATATTTTTGTCACCTTTCTATCCTCATGCAATGACTCGTCAAACTAACTTACAGGTTTGCAACACATAATAGTCCTCTCCATTTTAATTGCTAAGCTGACTTGTTATAAGGGAAAGAAAGACTCTATTACTGAGTCAAATGAATAGCAAGCTCAAAAACAAGTTTCCTAAATTGAATTCCTTCACATATTGTTGCCAATTGTACTCTTGACTGAGTCTCAAAAGCTATTATCAGACATACATATTTCGCAAACTTCTATTGTATTTCATACTATACCAAATTGGTGCCACATTATATGCCACACAAATTCCCTCGTATCAGCCTTAACTCACCTATTCCTCCACCTTAAATGGTGCACCACATTCATAAGTTGACACCCTAAAATATAGCATAGGTTTCA
This sequence comes from Sequoiadendron giganteum, assembly GCA_007115665.2. Taxonomy (NCBI): domain Eukaryota; kingdom Viridiplantae; phylum Streptophyta; class Pinopsida; order Cupressales; family Cupressaceae; genus Sequoiadendron; species Sequoiadendron giganteum. Next base: position 598,294,163 of record CM021100.1, read on the forward strand.
TTGTTTCCCTTATGCTTTAAACTACATTTAACTTCTCATAGAAACTTTTACAAAGTAGCATATAAAATTATACGTGTCACTTTGCTTTGGTTGACTTGGTCTATACTACTTTATGTGTTGGTTGTTATGATTCCTAACGGTTGCACCATGCATATCATATGCGCCTTATTCATTCAATCACTTTACTTAAGAGTAGCACTATATATTATGTTTTAGGCATTATCAAAAATGTTTCCAACTTCTATATATATATATATATGTGTGTGTGTGTGTGTGTGTGTATTTATATCCATCAATATATATATATATATATGTATATATATATATATCAATATATACTTATTTCATAAAGATATCAAATACATTTAATTGTCAAACAATAAACATATGTATAATATGTAAATAATAATAATGTTACATGTTTATATATGATTATATATAAATATATATTAATATATATGTAACTATATTAATTTATACATATATATTAATGTATATATATATAATATATATATATATACATTTAAATAATTTCATTTCAATATCTTTATAAAAACACTCATACACAACCATTGATCGACATATATATATATATACATGTCTTCTTAGTTCAATCAGTTTTCCCATGCATATGGGTAATCCATACATGAGCATGCGTAGGTACATCTACCTACTTATATTCATGTATGTATTCTCTCACATGTATGAGTCTACTATAGACACGTACATATATACATATATATACATTTTATGCATATATCTCATTGATACCACAATATACACACAAGGAAGGACTTTCGCACAACACCAAGACTTAATCACATTTAAACCAAAGATTACATACCTTTTCCCAAAAACTGACTTGAATCAACTAAGACCAACTAGGGCGTGAGTGTGTGAATTCTCAGTTATGCTCATTAAGGGTTACCAGACCAAGTTCTTCTCCTGAGTGATACTTCCCCTCTCTTTCTGAGGTTCAAACCTATTCCTGCACTAAACTAAGCACATCATAACAATAGTTAGCCGATCAAAAAATTGTGCATCATACATTTCATAGTTAGAATCATTATTAAATATCAAATTGCATCAATCATTCATTCATCATATTTCCATTCAAGATTCATTAAACTCATTCACATAAAGATTCATAAAGCACATTCATGTAAATATTCATAGACTCGTTCATTTATTCAAACAATTTAACTAAACAAGGTAATAGTAAATAGGTAATATCACTCGGGGTGTAACATATTTCCCCCCTTACAAATTGTCATCTCTGATGATTATTAAGTATTGATATGGACATAACATAAAACATAAAACACAAATCATTATCTTTGATGATTATTGTATCGACATGGACATAAAATAAAACATAAAACACAAATCATCCTTAAAGCATCACATTATAAAACATCATTATTTTCAAGAGTTTTCAAAATCTAGCAAGACTTGTGGAAACTTTTACTCATCTCAGCATAGTCTTCCCAAGTGGCAGAATCTTTTGCATACTAATCTCATTAGACCTTGCATTGTAAAACCTCTTGATTAAATAAGTGGAGCTTAAGTGTTTCGAGCACCTTGAGAGGCTCAATTATTACCACTCCTGGGTCTTGTACCTATAAAGCATTCCAATCAATAACATAGTTATCACCTAGTATATACTTCTTACGATATGAGACATGAAAAACATTGTGCATCATGGCATGAGTTGGTGGCAAAGAAATCCTATATGGAACAGGGTTGATTTCTTCAAGAACCTTAAAAGTACCTACATAGCGCGGAGCTAGTTTGAATGATTTTTCAAACATGATAGAACTCTTACAAGGCTTGACCCTTAACAAAACGTTTTCTCCTATCGAGAAATTTTTGGGTACCCGCTTGGCATCAACATAAATTTTCTACCTATCATTAGCTTATGGTAACCTCTGCTTAATAATACCAACGTGCTCCTCTATTTCAGATAACATCTCTGGACCAAGGCTTATCCTATCTTCTAGCTTATCCCAACTTATACTAGTTCGACACTTCCTACCATATAATGCTTCAAATGGAGTCATTTTGATCATAAAATGATAAGATTTATTATATGAAAACTCAACCAATGGTAGGTAATCTTCCCATTTGTATTGTTGATCCATACAATACATCATTAGTAGGTCCTTTAACACTTGGTTTACCCTTTCAATTTTTCCATCTGTTTTCAGATGATATGTAGAACTTATATTCAATTTTGTTCCAAGTGCAGAAAATAGGGTTTACGAAAATCTAGATGTCACATGAGCATCCTTGTCAGATATAATCTTTTCAGGAATCCCATGCAATCTGAATATCCCTTGAACAAACTTTTGAGCTATTACAAGAGATCCATCAATCAGATTTCCTAGTATAAAGTGATCTATTTTAGTGAGCTTGTCCACCACTACTAGAATGGAATTGTGCTTATTCCTTGGCATAGGTAGTCCTTGCACAAATTCTATGCTAATGACTTTCCACTACTTTCTGGAACTTCATGTGGATATAAAAGACCTGCGGGATGATGATGCTTTGCTTTCACTCTTTGGAACTCTAAGCAACTTGCTACAAACCATGCAACATCCCCTTTCATACCCTTCCAAAAATATAATGGCTTTACATCAGCCGACATTTTGGTTACAATAAGATGTCTTGAATATAGTGCATTGTGAACTTCTTTACATACTAAGTTCCTCAATTCTCCAAAATTAGGTACATAAATTCTCCCTTTAAACCTTAATAATCCATTAGGTTCAAGGTGATATCCTTCATACCTTTGATCTTGCAGATTATCCGAGAGTTATTTCTTGACTTGTTTATAGAACTCATCACCCTTGGATTCTTGCAACACTTGACCTTTAAAGTCAAATTGGATTGATACCATCGATGAGATATGCCTCCTACAACTTAGGGCATCGAAAAATTTATTCTCTTTCCCCTTGATATAACTGATGTTGAAATCATATTCAAAAATCAATTACAACCACCTTCATTTCTTTGCATTAAGATTAGGTTGGGTAACAATATACTTGAGACCATGGTGATTGGTCTTGAGTTCAAATGGTTTCCCCAATAGATAGTGTCTCCACATTTGTAATGCATGAACAACTATTGCTAACTTTAAATCATGTGAAGCATAATTTTGTTCATAGGGCTTTAGCTTATTGACTCATAAGCTATGACTCGACCCTCCATTAATATTCCACCCAAACCTTCTCCTGATGCATCAGCAATAACAATAAAGTTACCATCTGGATCTAGTACCTTTAGTATCGAAGTTGTGGTCAACTTTTCTTTGAGCAGATCAAATGTCACATGACATTTCTCTATCCACTCAAACTTCTTACCTTTCCTTTGCAAAGAAGTTATGGGAAAAGCTATTCTTGAAAATTTTGCAACAAACTTACAATAATACCTAGCCAAAACCATAAAACTTCCAACTTTCGACACATTCTTGGGCACCGACCACTCAAGCACTGCTTTTATCTTTGCAAGATCAACTATAATTCCATCAAAGAAAATTACATGACCCAGATATTGTACCTCTTTTTGGAAGAACGTATACTTCGATATTTTCCCATACAACTTATGTTCTCTCAATCATTTAAGCACAATCTCCATATGCTTGTGATGTTCTTTATCATTCTTGGAGTAGATTAAGATGTCGTCCAAGAAAACTAACACAAACCTATCCAAGTAGTTTGTAAATGCATTGTTCCTTAGGTTCATGAATTTTTCTCCATTGCATTCATGAGTCCAGAAGGTAGGACTGTGAACTTGTCATGACCATATCTAGTCCTGAAATTTGTCTTGAAAATATCTTCCTCCTTGATTCTTAGTTGATGATATCCAAAATGTAGATCAATCTTTGAAAACACTATCACTCCACACATCTGATCAAAGAGATCATTGATACATGGCAATGGATACTTATTCTTTACTGTTGCTTTGTTAAGAAATCGATAGTCAATGCACAAGTCACTATACCATATTTCTTCTTTACAAAGATCATTGGTGCTCCCCAGGGTGAAACATTGGGTCTTATTAGTCCTTTAGACAATAATTCTTCTAATTGTGCCTTCAACTTCATCAATTCTATTGTGGTCATCCTATATAGTAATTTTGATATAGGTTCTGACCTAGGAACTATGTCAATGGAGAAATAATATACTCTCTTGGGAGGCAATCTAGGTAGTTCATCTGAAAATACATCCACAATTTTTTGTACGATAGGATATTTCTCCATATCTGATTTCCTTGATTTTTCCACTTCTACTTCTTCGAATTCTTTGGAATCTTGAGGTTCATAATACAGAACATCATCTTGAGTAATGACTTCCTTGTATTCCTCAAGTTTATACATTTTTACTGTGAAGAGTAGGCAACCTTTCTTTTTCACCATATGCATTTGCACAATTGAAATTTATCGTAGTTTCACTTCTCTAGGTGTTCCTTGCAATGACACTTGGTTACCTAGATCATCTAATCATTCTATGGTTTTAATATGGAAATCCACTTTAGCTCTATGCTTCCATAATGAATTCATCCCTAAGATGACATCATAAGAACCTAAGGGAGCTATGTACAAATTCACCTCTGTAGAGAAACTTGGAAGCTTAACCCTTGCTTCAAATATACATTGACTCACCACAACTCTTGTTTGGTTTTCATACTCAATAACTAGGGATGTTTCCATAAAACCAACTTTTCTAGACATATGACTTTCTATTCTAGGATAAACAAAAAAAATTGTGGCACCATTATCTATTAAAATCGAGATAGGAAAGCCAAACAAAGTACATGAGACTTCTGCTGAAGTAATTTGGTACTTAGCTTGTCAGTTTTCTACTGCAACATGTAACCTTTGTTGGAATGCAGCTTGTTGTGGAGGAAGAGGATTCTGCAAGGTTGTGATTTTTTCAGCCTGTTAGGACGCCAATTAGAAAAGTTATCTCCCCCACATGTATAACATCCTTTCACTGGTCCCCTCCTTTTTGCAGGTATTTTAGAGTTACTAACATTTCTACCAGCATTGTAGTTCAATTTTTTGTTATAGTTATTTTTTCTTCCTCTTTGGTCTCTTCTTGGTTCATTTTGCTTTTGTTGGGATCCCTTGTCCCCTTTCTTCTAAAAACTTTTCCATTCATTAGGTCTCCTTGGAGCCTAATTCGCTTGTGCCAAATTAAACTCCTTTGATTCCTTTCCTAGTAGTTTGAAATAGACTTAAGATTTTGTTCCTACTTAATAGCTTTTTCATACACCAAGTCCATGGTTGCAAGACCACATACGTCTAATTCACCACCTATTTAGACATTAAGACCCATCACTCATCCTTTTGGTACATGGGTACATACCTCAGGAGGCAAGTGAACTTTTCCCAATATTTATTTATTGAAGAATATTCTTGCTTCAGATTATGGAAATCAATGAGCTTTTGATCGTAGAAGAGTTGTGGTAACAACCGTTTTTGGAAAATCTCTACAAATTTTCCCCAATCTCAACCTCAAGGAACTGAGCCCTAGCATCATCTTCTTATTCATCCACCAGTTGGATGCTTCACCTTCCAACTGGAAATCTCCCCATACTACTTTAGTGATTTTAGAGTAATTTATAATCTTAAAGTACTTTTCCATATCTATAATCCATGCTTCAGCCGCATCCCTAGTAGCACTACCTTCAAAATTCGGAGGTGTGATCTTCTTCATGTCACATGATAGCTCATTGGATAGTCATTTCCTTTTAGTTCCATATGACTTTGACTATGACTCCTCATCCTCATGTTCACTAGAATGGGTGTGATCACGAGAATTATCCCCTTCTTCTTCATTGTTAGGAACTTCCTCATCATTATTTTGGACTTATTGTTCCCCCCTTTCTTTACCCCTTACTTCTTGTTTGAGGTTTCCTATCATTGTTCTTGTTTCATCCATGATAGACAAGATGCAGTCCAACTTAGCTTCAACATTCTGAGTACATTGTCCTACTTCTTGACTTCCCCCAATGTTAGTTTTTTTCCTAATCATTTTCCCAAGAACAATTTATGCTTGGAGGTTTCATTCAATTAGATCTAAGAAATTTTACTTAACGTTCTACAAGCATTAAAAGAACAACCATTCATATAAGGAATTCCATAAAGAACTTATACACAAGTTTTTCCAAACGTGTGTTTTCATTTAAGATTAATAAGGATTTTAATATCCTTGATTTTACATAGAATGACTATTCAAATAGTCTAAGGGAGAATATCCCTCGGATTCACTTTTTGATGCATAGCTACGTGGGTTATTCCCCTCAAATTTTTGCTCATTTCCTTCATCAAAAGGAAAAGATCCCTCAGAACTATGCTCTAATACATAACTTTGGGGAAAATATTCTTCCAATTCGTCACTTGAGGCTATTACAATAATTGCATCCATAGGTATAACACGAGGGTCCCTAAATATCATTGTTAGACTAACACTACATTATGAGGACATATCCCTAGAAATTGATAAAGAGTTTGACTTAACCGTGGAAACAAAAGGTAGATGGTTGAAGTTGTAAGCCTCTCTCATCCTTATTTTCTCTTGGTTGATTCAAAAAAGGGCATGACTAAAAGTCTCAATATCGCTCAAACAAATGGTGTTTTCATGATTGGTTCCCTCAATGGTTTGAACAAGGGACTCTTTTTCCTTCTCAGCCTATAGGTAGCGCTCATTTCTGATCACTAACTTTCTTGCAGGCATCTTGAGACGCACCATCCTAGCACAAGAATTTCGAAACATTAGACTAATATACTGTTGGATTGGAAACATAGCAAGCACATAGGTTCCAGAGCTGAACTTGGTAGCTTTGATACCACTTGTAACATTCCCATTGTTCTACACAATAATTTTTCTATGTTTTACCCACAATTGCATAGTTTATGCATCTAACCTTTAAGAGCAATAAAAAAATTATTTTCCTTTGAATAAAAAATGCACATTTGAAAATATTTGAAACTTTCCCATTGCATGTACAAAATAATTACTTTCATTAATTCAAGTAATGATGATACATAATTTCCATATGGTATTTTTATATTTACAATTATCATAAAGATGGAAACAAGTTACATACATAGCTTAACTGAGCTTACAGAATATATAAAGTACAAATGGTCCAAGAAGTCCCCCTCAAATCTTGGCTGCCAACTAATGAGGAGAAGAATAACTCAAGTGCTTTTCCGCCAGCCATGGACTTATTGTGGTCCCCCACACATCTACCTAACTAGTAAGATGGCCCTACCCTTCGACAAAGAGATTGGTTTGGTAACTTCATAATACTAGCCTTTTCTGAGCTTGGTGTTGTGTCCTAAATATCTAGAATTGCCATACAATGGTGACAAATTACATGTATGAATATCCATTGCCTAGTATGTAAACCTGGATCATAGTGAAACTGACAATGTAAATAGTGGCTACTTACACTACTTTGGCCAAAGTATTCATCACTCAGTACTCAGAGTGGACATCACACATTCACCCACCTTCCTATATCAATTTGGTTTAATGAACATTCATACTCTATATCTAGGTTACTCCATTTTTCATGGATTAGACAAATCCTAGGAATAACCCACTTAACATCTCATAATCAAAGTGACTTTACTACCAAAGTGATTCTAGCAACTCCTTACTTTATGCTACATACGTCTAGCTTAGACATCCTACATATAACAATGAAAACTACGTAAAGTATAAATACGTTGCATTCATATAAACTCCCATATACGAGGTACATACAAATATAGCTAATAAGATAGGTTCCACACCATAATGCACAACCAAGAAATATGAAATCATATACAAACATCACAACATATTCAAAAGCATTCCTTTTCAACATACTAATAAAACTAATTAACATTTCCAACATAAATGACAAAGGTATAGGAACTAGCATGCATGTATATAGCTTTAATTGATTTAACTCCCTTCCTAGCTCTATTCCTCAAGCTCACTTGATACTTCCTTCCGAAACAACTTGATTTCCCTCTTCTAACTTCTCAGTAACTGTCAATAATCTCAATGCAAAATAACAATACAACTCTCAAGCTCTCAACTCTCTAACTCAAAAATCACAATACATTAACAACAAGATAATCAGATTGAAAAGTGTAGCAATTGGTAGAATGAGCACCTCTATTCATACTAATTTGTGAGCAACCAAACTCTACAATGAAAGTTAATATTTCTACCACCTTTCTATCCTCATGCAATGATTCATCAAACTAATTTACAGGTTCACAACACATAACAATCCTCTTCATTTTAATGGCCGAGTTGACTTGTTATAAGGGACAACAAGAATCTATTACTGAGTCAAATGAACATCAAGCTCAAAAACAAGTTTCCTAAATCGAATTCCTTCACATATTGTTGCCAATTTTACTTTTGACTGAGTCTCAAATTCTATTATCAAACTTATGCATATTTTGCAAACTTCTATTTCATTTCATACTTTACCAGATTGGAACCACATTATATTCCATGCATCTTCCCTCCCATTGATCTTAAGTCACCTATTCCTACATGTTAAAGGGTGTGCCACACTCATAAGTTGGTGCCCTAGAATATAGTGTAGGTTTGACTACTTCCCTTATGCTTTAAACTACATTTAACTTCTCATAGAAATATTTACACAGCAACATGTAAACTTATACATGCCACTTTTCTTTGGTTGACTTGGTCTAATACTACTTTGTGTTGTTTGTTATGATTCCTAAAGGTTGTGTTATGCATATCATATGGGCCTTATTCATTCAAGCGCTTTACTTAAGAGTAGCGATATATATTGTGCTTTAGATCACAAATGTTTCCAACTTATATATATTTATATCCATCATAATTTATATATACATACATATATATATATCAATATATACTTATTTCATAAATTTATCAAATACATTTAATTGTCAAACAATAAACATATGTATAAATATATAAATAATAATAATATTTTGTGTATATATATATGATTATATATTAATATATATGTAAATATATTAATTTATACATTTTTTTATCCGTAAAACACAACCTAAGTTGCATGTAATATATTGATAATCAAAATCATGTACATATGTGCAGACACCTAAAATCAAGATCTGAAGATAAGCATTTCAATGCTGCCTGTAACCCCAAAAACTACCAGCTCTACCCTATTATAGCCTATTGCATGCCAAAAAAAAATTACCTATCGACCTAATTAACACCCACACAAAGCAGTCTAGACACCAAAAAAGGTTTCGACAACACCTCTCAATCCCCATCATCATAGAACTTGTCTGATTCCACCACCTCAATGAAGTCCCTACACCGTTGGATGCCCATGACCTCATTCAAGCCCAACCTTCGACAAAGGAAGTTGTATCCTATTATAGCCCAATTCTTGTGTCAGGCCCTACCTCTGGCATCCAAATTGAGGAGAAATGGTTGTCGCTCCACTACCACCCTGATTCGGAACATCTTTTCGATGTCATCCGACCACGGTATCCCCACACCCAGTTCTGCAACTATTACCACATCCAATTCATCTACCAAGATGGTTTCCTTGAAAACTAACCTAAGCAGAAGCAAACAATGAACTTTGGGGATTTGCATTCCAAAAGAGTGGCCAGGAACTGTGATGAAATGCTAGAGTTTGCTTTGACCCTGTTGGAAGAGAAGCAAAATGTCTTGCCTATCACCATTTATATAGCCTCCAATCAAAGGATATTCTTATTCAAACATATCTTCTTCAACCTTTGGTCTGAGATAAATCCAAGGAATGTTGTATGCTTCTTCGAGCATCGCAGTCGCACCGTAGTATTCATCTCAGCTATGAATGTTATTGCCACCTCCAAGGAAATTTAAAGAGCATAAGGTTGGCTCACACGAGTTGTCATCCACAACCTACTACCATTTCAAACAACATTAACTACAAATATTGCCCTGCTAAGTCATTCCATGATGATGGTATTTAAACCCATGTACTTTTGTACTATTCAATCTTGCTACTTGCAGATGCAATCTTTGGTCGTGGAGTGTCATTAGCCCACCTCACCCTAACACTGATTTCCAACCAGATAATGTGACATTCCCAGATGAAAAAATCTAATTTTGATCACCCACACAACAAATTTTGAATAGAATCTCAGCTCATTAAATATCGATAAATGACCTGAACACCCTTGACAGCTCGCCCATGTGTCAAATCTAGTCGTCCTAGCATATACATGTGATCCTAGTGACACATGGGTCAAAAAATTATGCTTCATCAATCCCTTTATTTTCTAATGAATTTGCATCTACATTCCCTTCCCTGTAGATGTTTATGGTCTATAATTCAAAGGCCTTCATCAAGTCCAAAGTTTTCTCCAACATTGCTCACAACTTCTAGTTGGGCATCTCCCTACGCCTGATGACATTCACCACTAAAGCCAAGTCATCCTCAATTGAAAATTTCTTCACACTTGATTCACTACACATTGAGAGCCCACAGAAGATGGCTAAGAATTTTTCCTCAGTATTAGTACCATCCAGTAACCGTATTGCACAATCCAAAACTATTTGCCCATGCCAGTCTTTGATAATGAACCCAACACCTAACCGCCCAGTATTTCCTCTCGAGACACTGTCAAAGTTTATTTTGAACCATCCTTCCATGGAAGAACCCAAGTATTTTGATCTCATTGAGCCTTCAAAATAGGCCCTCCTTCCCCAGCCCAAGGTGGAGTGTCAAGCATAGGCCACACCGCCCTTAGTCTTGCAACCCATTCAGTGAAGCATCTATCTTTGACCATAGTGTGTGTCAATTTTGCATTCAAGGTCTCAACCAAGACCTCCTCAATCTTATTGATAAGGGAAGAAAATCTGATCCCCTTTCCTTGAAAGAGTCTTCTATTTATTTCCTTCCAAAATTCCCATACTATGATTGAAGGGCTAATAATCCACACATCTCCAAAGACCGGCCCTCTTTTTAGGCTGGGCCAAGCCACGAACATGCCGCTGAGTGTATTCGAAAATGCACTACTCCACCCTAACAATGCCAAATCCATTTCCAACATGCTTGTGCATAGGGACATATGAGCAAAAGATGGTCGCTTGTTTCTTCCATTGTTTCACACAGTACACATCTAGAGGGACCTTGAAATCCCAACCGCCTGAATCTATTTACTGTTAAAATTTTATTTTGAATAGTTACCCATGTGAAAGCCTCAACTTTAGGAAGACATCTAATTCCAACATATATGCAGGGGTAGTTTTTCTTGTTGAATGCACCTCTATTTGTATTGAACATTTCATCCCTCCTTTGCATTATAGCAACCTTATTTTTCTCCAACCCATACCAGTGAATCAGTCCCTTCATAAATCATTAAGACTCTCTTTTCCAGTGCTTCTATAAATAGTTGTACCTCTCTTTGTAGAAGATTAAGATCCTAAAATATTTCCATCTCCAGCCAAAAGGTGGAATCCCATCATCTTTAATGATATATTCCTTAACATACAACCCGCAAAGGCATTTGAGTGTCACCTTTGCCACATCCACATGTAACAAACTATCTAGAATCGGGTACCCTACCCACAAATCCTCCCAGAATAGGGCTTTACTTCCATTGTGGACATCCCACGAGAGGTAGTCACAGATGATCTTTTACATTTTTGCATGAAGTTCCATATACTTGATATAGACAATGGATTTGAAGCGGAAAGTATATCGCTGCCATCACCCCCATCAAAGTATTTATGTTGCAAAATTTTGGCCGACTTGTTTTGTGTCTCTTTGTGCATCCTCCACACCATTTTTTCCCTAAGTGCTCTATTTTGTAGGCTCAAGACTTTGAACCCAAGCCCCTATCCTCGTTGGGCTTGCAAAGTTTATCCCAAGCAATGCAATTTTCTCTTTTCTTTGTTTCCTTGCTAGAAAAAATTCCTTATTTGTTTTGTAAGATTCAAATCCACACTAGATGGAAGTGCCAACACCGACATTAGGTAGATAGGGAGAGCAAATAAAACTGATTTTACCAAGGTAATTCTTCCAGCCCATGACAACCACTTTCCCTTCCATGAGTTGAGTCTTGCACCTAATTTAATTTTAAGGGATCCCAAAGCATCATGGCTCTCAACCCTTTGGCTAATGAAATGCCTAGGTAGGTCCAAGGTAGCAACCCTTTCTTCAAATTCATAACTCCCATGATTTCCTGCCCATTTTGAGGATTGGTGTTGAAGAAGAAAATTTCTTATTTGTCTTTATTTATTGTTTTTCCTGAAGCCAAAGAGTATTTACTCAGGATTACACATAGATCCAAGGATTCCTTCCTCTTTTGCACCCATTAACATGGTATCATCAAAGAATTATCGATGAGAGATAGCCTATAGGGAGTTGGTTACTTCAATCCCCTCAATCTAACCTGAACTAACACCTGCAGTGATCGCATGACCCATAGATTCAGCCATAAGGATATACAAAAAGGAGGATATGGGATCCCCTTGACGCAACCCTCTAGACACTTTAAAGAATCTAGGTTAGGTTTTCCATTCACTAGCACTAAAAATATTGGTGTGGAAATTCATGTGAAATCCTAGTCCACCCACCGCTTATTAAATCCATATGCCTCCAATACATGTCTTAAGAATCTCCAATCCACCATATTGTATGCATTTTTAATATCTAATTTGATAAACATGTTGGATTGTTTAGATTTTTGGATCGAATGCATGGACTCTTGGCCAACTATTATTCCATCTAAAATTGATCTTTCAGACACAAAACTAGACTGTTCTTCTACAAATAGATTTGGAAGGGTGAGCTTAAGGCCATTGCTTTCATCATGACTTTGTAGATTATATTGCATAAAGATATGGGCTTGTAATCTTCCAAAGCTTTAGCTACTTCCTTTAACACAATCAAAGTATTGTTAACTTCTCTTAGTGAACTCCTAGAGTTCCAAGATGCTTTAATGGCATCTTCCATCTCAACACCAATCAAATCCAAAAACTTCCAAAAAAAATCCCACAGGAAGCCCATCCAGGTCAGGTGCCTTATCAGGATGAAGTTGAAACAGTTCCATTCTTATTTCTTCCTGAGAGAGCTTCTCATTTAATGCCTTGTTTTGTGCCTCTAAGACTAACCTTGGAATGTTTTTGAGAAAATCCTCTTGGTGCTTCAAAATTAACCTCACCTCATTCTTCAACAACTTCTTGTAGAAATCCATTGTTTCCTCAACCACTACCCTCAGATCCTCCGCCACTGAACCATCCGAAAATTTAATTCTTGTAATCTCATTCATGCTCCACCTCTATTTAGTACTGTTGTGAAAAAAAATTGTATTCTTATCTCCTTCCTTTAATCAAGTTTCTATGGATTTTTTCCTCCAAAATAATTCTTCCTTGGCCAGCACATCCTCATACTTTCCCATCATCTCTTTTTCCATGAGAAAACTCTATTGATTCATTCCTTCCCTGATTATTTCTTCTTCCAACTCCTACATATTTCCCTCTAATTATTCCTTTACTTCAAAAATGTTTTTGAAATATGACCAATTCTATTCTTTTATTCTCCGCTTTATCCATTTTAGCTTTGTTATCAAATAGAACTTTATAGAACCACTCACCTTAAAATCTTTCCACCATGCTTCAACTAAACCAACGAAGTTGGGATCCTTTAGCCACATATTTTCAAATTTAGATGAGGATCGAAGCGTACTTCGATCTTCATGAATTTCCAATTGAATTGGAAGGTGGTCCGAACCAGCACAAGGAATGATGCTTGCTTCACAAATAAAGGGAAAGGCATCCAAACAAACATTGAAAATAAATTTGTCCAACTTCTTGACAATATAAAAAAAATCCCATTCTCCTGTTTCTCCAAGTTAAGGTTCCATTTTTGAACTCTATGCTTAACATTTGATTCTTGATATTCCAATCTCTAAAGTCCTTTTGGGACTGATTTTCTTTTTGGATGCCCCCTAGCTTATATCTACCCTCTATGATCACATTGAAATCTCCAGCAATGATGAAATTCCCCCTTTGCTTCTATTTCAGAAATGTCTCAATTTCCTGCCAAAGAATTCATCTTTAAATACAAGAGTTCAGACCATAGACGTTTATCAATCCAAATTTCAGTTTTGAGTGTATATTGCACACACAACAACCTTGCCAATGTGAACTTGCATCTAGCACCTCAAACTAAACTGTTGGAGCTTTCCACAATATGGCTAGGCCACCTGAAGCTCTATTAGCATGAAAACTACTAGCACTCCATCCTCTTAACCTTTTCTTGATTTTTTCAAAATCAACATTGGTTAGCTTTATCTCTTGGATTAGGATAATATCTTCTCTTTCCAGCTCCATCCTATGCTTGACCACACATTATTTGTTACGGGAATTTAAGCCCCTCACATTCCATGATAGCAGCCTCACAGCAACCTGGGAAGGGGGCCTCCCTTCCCTGACCTCACAAGCATGGTTATCTTTGCTTGACCAGTTGCATCCCTATCTAATGACCTCAACTCTTGGTGTGACTTCCTTCCCCTTGATTTCTTTTTCCCACAATCAGGTTTAGTCTTCTTTGATGACTATTGCTAGATCCCTATCATTTCCATGTTTTCAAAGTCCTCAATTTCTTCTCCCTATTTTTTTGATGCCTCCATCAATAGCTATTGCTCCTCTTTCAAGAGTACTCCACCCACTATACCCTCATCTATCCCCTCCTTAGGACCACCAACTACTTGCCACTCCACTTTAGCCTCTAGGGAAATTATCAACAAGCTCCCATTCAAGTCCTCTCCTAGACTCAGGTCAATGAGATCCTCCTTCGAAACCTCTTTTGCAAGTTTGGGTACTAGCTGCCATACCACAAGTGCTTTTGTATCTTTTGAACAAAGCCTTGCTCTTGACTGGTCTTCTTTGGTCCCAATCCTCGAATCAAATATTTTCCTTTCTTAAGAAGACTCCCAGGGTGAGGGCTCTATCCCACTTTCCTTCACTTTGTTACTCTATTCTTTCTCCACCCTTGGGTTAGTCCCAGGCTCCGACCTCCTATTATTCATTCCCTGTCCCTTCCCATGTTCTATTTTGGGTTCATTCAAGCCATATTTTGAAGCCCCAATCACCATCCTCCTTTTTGACAAAAACTTGTATTCTACCCTAGAGTGATCAACTACCACCTTTTAGCACCATTTCCTGGTTGTTGTCATAAAAATCACTTCATCCACTACACCTTCTTCCAAGGTTGCCATTACCACCAGCCTTTCCTTCGTTCTTGGTTTGTCATTTAGGAAATTATCATCTACCCATAGAAAAGACCCTAACGCACCTCCTATAGCCATTAGGGCATCACCATTCCAATATTCCATTAGAAGGCCCTTCAAAAAAACCCAAATTGGTACTGATTTGATGCTATGTTTAGCTGGATAAAGTTTTGCAATCCAATCCATACAATGAAATCTCAAAAAATAAAGGATCTCCAAACAAAATTTCATTTTCCAGGTTCATTTCAATACATTCAATCAGGAAGTAGTCTTGGGTTAGAGACCAAATACATACTCTATCTTTGAAATTTTCTAACAGCCATTGCATGACTTGTCTACTTGAAGCCCCTTTTCTACACCATCTCACAATGAGAGCCTGTTCTTTCAGTTGCTCCACTATTGGGTTCACGATCTTGGAGGAAACACCACGACATTGTTTTGGTTCTTCTTTGTGAAGTGCTTCAAGTGGTTTGTGCCAGAAGTCGACCCACACCAATCCATGTATTGTTGGGGGAGTCCCTCACCTACCCCCAGCTTCTCCTTACCTCTCCATTACCTACTTGTGTGATCCTTACTTTTTTTCTCTTTGACGCACCAATTATCAAAGGTATCAGCATTCCACTTGCTCTTTTCCTACAACCACCCATGCCTCTTCCCCTCCATGTTTGATCAATCCAGGGCTTCGTGCTTTTGAGGATTTAAGTTTTGAAACCGTCTCCTACCACCACTAGCCCTCTAATCACCTCCATAGTTCCAAATATTTGGATGCTTCCCTAAAAGGGAAGCATTTTTTCTCCACTCATGACAATCAAAGCTTGGACCCTGTACATGTTTTATCCAATTACACCACCCTGCGGTTCTATAACCTGGATGGCACTTGTCCACCCACCTTCCCCTCATGAACACCCATTAGGGGTGTGTGTTCGACCATTTCTTTGGCTCCCTATATTGCAAACATCCTACGACCATCCATCTTCTTCAATGTCACCCCATGCCTGACCACCAAGTTTGCTTGCTTTTTTTCGCTCTTCCTCACTCATCACTCCTAATCATTAGGGTTTCTCTTCTCTTCTAAGTTTATACATATATATTAATGTATACATAATATATATACATATACATAATTCCATTTCATATCTTTATAAAAACACTCATACACATAACCATCAATTGACATATATATACATGGAATATATATACATGTCACCTTAGTCCAATAGGTATTCCCATGCATATGGGCAATCAGTCCATGAGCATGTGTAGGTACATCTACCTACATACATATTCACTCACATGTATGAATCTACCATAGACATGTACATATATACACATATATACATTTTATACATATATTTCACCGATACCACAATAAACACACAAGGATTTTCACACGACATCAAGACTTAATCAAATCTAAACCAAAGATTAACTACCTTTTCCCAAAACTGATTGATTCAACTAAGACCAACTAGGGTGTGAGTGTGTGAATGCTCAGTTAGGCTCATTAAGGGTTACCATACCAATTTCTTCTCCTAAGTGACACTTCCCCCCTCTTCTAAAGGTTTGAACTTGTTCCTACACTCAACTTAAGACATCATAATAGTAGGTAGTTGATCACAACATAATCATATGCATCATAAGTTTCATAGTTAGAATCATTATAAAATATCAAATTGTATTAACCATTCATTCATCATATTTCCATTCAGGATTCATAAAACACATTCATGTAAGTATTCATAAAATTATTCATTTATTCAAGTAATTTAACCAAAAAAGTTAATAGTAAATAGGTAATATCACTCAGGGTGTAAGAAAAATTGTAGAATGAAGCTAAAGATAAATTTGTTAGAGATCTCCTTCTAAAATGTATTTGGTCTTGTGGGCATGCCTTCAATTAGAAAATCTCTCTACTATGGTTCCTTTATTGATGAATTTTCTAGTTATCCATGGGTTTATTTTTTGAGGGATAAGTCTACTATAATTTATATATTTTTAGAGTTTAAAACACTTGTTGAGAAATAAATGGGTAGAAAAGTAAATGTTTTAAGAAGGATAATGGTGGTTTATTTTGCACTATGGGTTTTGATGATTTATTGTAGGCATGTAGGGATCATTAGGTAGAAAATAACTCCATATACTCTATAACAAAATGGGGTGGAGGAAATAATGAATAAGAGTAATACATAGAATCAGAAGCATGTGAACTAGTGCTAAGCTTGAACCACATTTTTGGGTTGACACGATTTACAATGCTTGATACCTAGTTAACAAGTCTCCTACTTTTGCTCTTATTGACAAAATACCTTATGATGTATGGAAAAGTAATAGTCATAAATTTATTATTATATAGTTTTTCATTGTGAGATAATTGTTCATGTTCATAAGGAAAAATATTCTAAGCTTGATTTCAAGGATCATAAGTGTGTTTTCCTAGGTTGTGATGTCAACATTAAGTGTTATAAGTTTGGATCCAATAGTATTGAAAATTTTATATTTTAAATATGTTATTTTCGGAGAGCTTAGGGAATTTAAAAAGGATAAACAACATCATGAAAAGTATAATGCCCAAAACCAGGCACCTAAAGACATTAGCCAAGAAAATATTTTTTTGTTTCAAAGAACTTTGATATAAGAGGGATTCGTTGCACACGGGTCTCTTTATTCTCAAGAGAGCATTGGGGAATGAACTGCCCTTATACACCTCAACTTGAATGAATTGATAAAGCTATGAAGAAAGATAGGAAAGTTATCTCAGACTCTGAGAGAGCAAGACAGGTTGTGAAGAATATTTCTTGAAGACAGAAGAAGCACATCAAGGAGAATTAAATTAGTATTATTGTAACTCATTCAAAGGTTAAATAATACAAGCAAGAACAATTCTGGTGGAGACCGAAAGGGTTTACTCCATGTACATACTCTGTCCTTTCTATTATGTCTACTTTCTTCTATCAATCTTATGTCTACTTTCTACAACATTAAAATTTATCTAATTCAAGATTAATCATATGCAAGAGATTGTGACAAAGAATACTAAAATTGAATTTACAGTTACATAGGATTTACAAATTTTAAGCTACATTTTACTATAGTTTTACCTTCATTTTCAACATTTGGTATCAGAGCTAGAGGTTGGGTTAGAGTTTGGGACGCCTTTCTCTTAAAATTTTGAAGGTTTTTTGGTTGTAGTGGGATCTTTTAATATTGTGTCAATTGCTGATTTGAAAAATTAGTGTGTTGCAATGGGTTCTACTTCTCATTTAGATATTGAAAGTTTCAATGGATCTAGGTATGAGATGTGGAAATTAAAAATGGAATATCTCCTTGAAGAGAGAGATCAGTGGTCAATTGTAGGTAATAAAACAAAGACACCTACATCGATGTCAGATGGGGATTGGGCTAAGTTAGATTAGAAGGCAAGAGGAACCATAAGATTATATATTGTTGATGTTGTTCTCTTGAATGTTTTAGATGAAAAGACTACATTTGATTCGTGGAAAATAATAGGTGATATTTATCAAACCAAAAGCCTTACTAATAAACTATATCTGAAAAGACGGTTATATTCTTTAAAGATGAAAGATGGTGATTCTATTGCACATCATTTAAATTCTTTTAATTTTATTCTGAGTCAGTTATCATTTGTAGATGTAAATCTAGAATATGAAGATAAATTCATTTTGTTACTTTGTTCTTTACTAGAGTCTTGGGAAAATCTAATTGTTGCTATCAGTAGTAGTGGTGCAGATCCAAAGATGGACAATATAATTCCTACTCTCCTATTAGAGGAGATGAGGAGGAAGTCTAAAGAGGAATCCAAAGATGCCTTGTTTGTAAGATGAACGCTTGAGAAAAATGAACCTAAGGGAGACAAGGAAGGAAAGGGAATATCCAAAGGATGGTCTAAAACCCCTAGTAAGAGTAAGGTAAAGTGTTGGAACTATGGGAATCCGGGACATGTGAAGACGGATTGTAAGAACAAAAAAAAGAGTTATGATTCTTCTACAGAGGAATCCTCAAATGACAATAATGATGCATTGGTTATTTCAGCTAATATTGTTTGTGATAACTCTTTGCTTGATGTTTCAGAGTGATCTTCATGGAGAGGATGGTAGTCACGATTCCTTGTGACTCGGTACCACGATTCAATGGGATTTTTTGGCAGTGATGTGGATGCATAATTGGTATGGTTATCTTCATGTGATTGGGAATATGTTTTCTTGGTTTGGAGTGGTTATGTCATGATTTACTCTTGTTTCATTTAGAGTTTGAAATGGTACTTTTTCTCTTGAGACTAGGATGTTTATGTATGTTATGATGCATGCGATCTCCATGGAGGAGATGGTTAGATCATGGATTTCATGTTTATGTTTCTAATTTATGATTGGAGCTTTGAAATTGATCGTAGTAGTTCTCTTTGTATTGGGTACATTAATCATTTGCTTGATTACTTCAAGATGGTGTTGTGTTGCATTTGGATTTTGGCATGGATTGGTTGGTTATAGGTCCTCATGGATACCTGGAGAAATAGGTGAGGCTTGAGTTATTTTATGGTAAGAGATATATGTTGGAATGGTTACTTGTAAGAAAATATTTTCTCAATAGTAAAGACCGAGAAGCCTACACCTTGGTTGGACGTGAGTTCAACACACTCGGTAGTTCTTTATTTGAGAGGTATTTGCCCATTATATCTTTCAAGATGTGTTATGTTCCATGCTTTGATTTATATTGGGATTTATTTGATTCATGGTTGATTATGGAGACTCATTTAAGGATGGTTTAGCATGAGTTTATATGTTTTATCTTTCATATATATGGATCTTGAGCTATGGATAGTTAGTCTTGGAGGATTTATTTTGAAGGGTGTTATGACATGGTTTATGGGTCGATTTCCAGTTATGGGGATAGTTACCTTGACTTTTATATTCTTGGTTTAAAGATTATGGTTTTACTTGACCTTTTGGGACTTGTATAGTTAACAACAGATTCTTTGATTGTGTTGAGGCCATGGATGATCTTCATTTAGGAGATGGTTATCACGATGTCTTGGATAGCTTGGTTACATGTTTCAATGGGAATTTTTGATTGTGATGGTTTTGATGTTTATCTTGTTAACATGTATAGCTTGGTATTACAGTTTTGTGGGAGCTTTGGTAGGATATGGTTATCTTCATGAAATTTGGAGAGGTTGTAGTTTTTTGTATTTTGAGTATTAACCATTTGCTTGGATCTTCATGATTATGCAGGTTGCATTTGAAGTTGGCATGGATTGATTGGTGGGTGCTCATGGATACTACAGAGACTTGGGAAAGGTATTGATTGAAAAATTTGACACTTTAATCAATGTTGTAGAAAATTTATCATGGTGCAGGAAGGCCATTGGCCTTGAGTCCTGTACTTGATTTATGTTAAATGATTCCTTGTTTAGAATAATTGCAATGATAATGTCAAGTGGGAGAATGTTGGAAATAGGATGCCATTTAATTGCATTCTAAACATATTTCATGTATCTCCTAAGTCCTTGGAATGTGTTACACAACACTAAGATTAGGAATAGATTAATTTGGAATGAAATAAAAATTTATAGTTATTTCTAAGTGTTAGGAGCATGTGGGGATGCCTTGGAGTGAGCTCCTACAAAATAGTGGTGGTGAATTGAGTACACTTCAAAAATGCATCTCAGGTTCCTACAAAATAGGGGTTTTGATTTATGTATGTTGAGGTCCTATAAAATAGGAGGTTTAGTTCAGTTCAGTTCAGTTTAGTTTAGTTTAGTTTAGTTTAGTTTAGTTTAGTTTAGTTTAGTTTAGTTCAGTTATCTTTAGTTGCATGTTAGTTAATCTCACTTGACTTGAGTTGCATGGAAAGATAACAGGTTGATAAATTCAATTAACAGATGGAGGATCATGCATGTATATTTTTTTGTATGAATCGGTGACATATGTGTTTTAGTTAATAAAGATTAACTTGGGCCCACCTTGGACACCCAAGTTGGCATCTTTGAGTTACAACTATTGAATGGAAAATATATTTATAATGCTCAGTTAAGTGGGACCCATTTTGGACATATTCATTGAGGATAAGCTTGCAGAAGATATTTTTGATAACTATGAGGTTAACACTTCAGTGTTGGGTACCAAATTTGAGGGAGACTATTGTTTGAATTTTTCATGCATCTTAGAACTCAACTTGGCAACCCTAGGCATGGATTTTCTCAAGAGGCTTTGTGATACTATATATATTAACTCTTATGAGTTTGTAAGCAATAATATTGTCTATTATTGCAGCAATTGTATGAGATTTTTGTGAGAAAATATTGCAAGTTGTGAAGAAGATTTCTTGAAGACATAAGAAGCACATCAAGGAGAATTGAATCAGTATTATTGTAACTCATTCAAAGGTTAAATAATACAAGCAAGAACAATTTTGGTGGAGTTTTTTACCTGAAAGGGTTTTCTCAACGTACATACTATGTCCTTTATTTTCAGTCTACTTTCTTCTATCAATCTTCTATCTACTTTCTACAACATTAAAATTGATCTAATTCAATATTAATCATACACAAGAGATTGTGACGAAGAATACTAAAATTGAATCTAAAGTTACACAGGATTTACAAATTTTAAGCTACATTTTACTATAGTTTTACCTTCATTTTCAACAATAAATGCTAGGCAAGATACAAAAAAGTCGAATTGCCCCTAGGTACAATTATGTGACATTATATTTTTCCCCCACTTTAGTGGGCTTGATTTTGGAAGAAATCAACCTCACTAAAATAAAGAAGAAAAATTATGCCTGAATTTTGAATTTTACAAAATTGTGTGCCACGAAGGAGGGACCACAAAGGTCGTTGAGGTCGAGCTAAATGATATTGAGGATGCCCCTAGCTTCTGAGCTCAAAAAACAGTAACAAAATAGTCATGAAAGATCATTCAAAACTTTACCCTACACAACTTAAAATTTTGAGTCAATTTTGACAAATCGAAAGAAACTATCACGAAGAGAAGAATGATCAAGAAAAGTCATTGATTCAAAAGAAAAATATGATCAAGAGGTGACTATATGCCCCCTCCTAAGTTTTCCCCTAGATTTGTGGGGTAAAGTCAGGATAAATCGGGGGGCCACAATCTCTAAGAAAAATGGGCCCTGGGGAGGCCTATATATACCTAGGTGGGCCCCTAAAAGGGTCATTTTCACTATTCACTACAAGCAAATTGTTGACTTTTGTGAGAGAAAAGTCAAAAAAAATTCAAGCAGGAGAGAGTAAGAGGTTTCATGATTGGAGTAGCTACACTAGGACATCACCGAGGGCCATGAACTAGACCAAGTAGGCCTATAAGCCTCGTTTTTTGGGTAATTTAGTTAATTTTTTGCATGTTACTACTCAACGAGGTGTGCAAATGAATAAATTTCGCACGCATATCCCACATACGTGCTATCATCTGTGACATGTGATATCATCTCAAGTCCACGCTATCATCTCAAGGACATGATGTTATCTTCAAAGCGACCATGGTGGTCGAGGAGGCATACATGGCATGCAGATGTCTATGCGGTGCACATATGTCCTTAGGAATTTTTTCTTATTTTGCTGGTGCACTTGGATGTTTCTGAATTAGAATTTTTTACTTTTTGCAAGAGTACCCGAAGATCTAGGAGCTAACAAGAGGCGAGCTTTTTGACTCATCTGAAAGCAAAGGGATCGCCTCACAGAGGATGAGATCACACATCTAGAGCGGGTTGGTCGCTGGCACATGTTCACCATGCCAAAGATGAGGTACCACGAGAGGATGCTCACCACCCTGATGGAGTGGTGGGATGCCACTACATCATCTTTCTAGCTACCTTGTGGGGAGATGACCATCACACTCGAGGATGTCTATCGGATCCTTGGGCTACCCATCCATGGACGACAGCTGGCCATAGATGACACATGATCAACGTGGGAGTGGAGTGAGGGAATCCTCTACTGCACATGGAGGAAGGATAGCAGTGACAACACATGCCACATTTACACACATTGGTATGACCAGGCGAAGACCACAATGACGTTGCTACGTCAGGTGATGGTTGTTATAGTTGCTTTTCGCATCACCATAGATGGGAGAGGTTCACACCTTCATAGGAGCCTTATCCATACCATTAGAGAGATGGTGGAGCATTAAACTATTTTTTCCCGAGGGTGTAGGATGTTAGTGCACCTTTACCAGGAGCTCAAGTGGTACATACACTATAAGTACCGCAGTCTTACAACATGTACACTTTTGCAGGTGTGGGCTTTGGCCCACATTATGTGCACTCAGCTAATCATTTTTCCCCAGCAACTATCGTATCTGGTTCCCATGGCCCACTAGTCCGACATGATAGGCCAGTGGTGTTTTGAAGATTTACAATTTTGGCAGCTACAATTCGAAACTGTTGTTGTGGGAGAGGTTCAGTGGAGACCCTACCGATATTTCATGTGGGTCGATGATGGCAAGTTCCAAAAACCTTTGGTGGGACCGCGTTTTGGTAGATCACCACAATTTTGTTAGTGTTCCTTATTACTAGAGTCAATTCATGTGATAACATGGTTGTATTTAGACCATATCGCTAGATGTGCCCACCTACACCAGGGCACACCAGAGTGCAACGAGGGTGGGAGATCACCCTTGCCCCACCATCATAGACATCATCCCCTCAGACGATGATGATCCCAACCATGATCTATAGGCCATGATAGCGACACACAATGTTGGGGTGTTAATAGATTTTTTGTGGTGGTGGGAGAGGCATCGACATGCTCTACTGTTTGGCGAGGGTGCCCCGAGAGGGGACCCTAGTCCACAGGGGGACTTGCCCCACACACCCCCATAGGACATGAGGAGAGGGAACCAAGAGGAGGAGCAGGCACATGAGGAGGAGGTGGCACCCATGAGGCCAAGGCGGAAGAGGAGATCAGATCCCGTCGCAGCTACACCTGTATCGGCAGCGCTACCTATTTCCACTACCTCAACAGTAGCAACCCTAGCATTACTGGGGTCGACCATCGATGCTAGCGGTGCCGAACCCAGCACCGAACCACACCCCGATCCCTCATGGTAGCCAGGGGATCCAGGTATGCATAGTGCATTGGTTATATTTTTATGTTTTTTATTCTTTTAATTTATGATATATGTACATATACCATGTGATATTGATTCTTGTTTCTCTCTCTGTGGTTGCAATGGATGTACAAGGATGGACTGGGCTCATAGCTCAATGTATTTCAAAGGTGGCCCTTGTCGTGCCCATCCAGGTGATAGTTCTTGAGGCCTATTGGTCGATATCAGTAGAGAGGCATGCCCCCACTTTTGAGTCAGTAGCGTTCTTGAGGACCGCTTATGAGGAGCGGGCCGTGGAGATTGTGCAACTGACTTTAGAGCTGATGACTCTTCGAGGGTAGCGCGATCAACTATCGAGGGAGTTGCGAATAATGCTTGTCAAGAGAGATACAATAGTGACGAGGGATGAGGCCTCTGAGTAGGCATGTGACACCCTTTAGAGCCACATCAATGACCTCAACATGCAACCAGTAGTTGTGATCCCAACAAATGTCCAACAGCTGTAGCGGTAGCTGGTGCAGGCGAAGATGGATATATGTTCACTGCAGGGGGGCTTAAAGGGATGCAGGCAACCATGTTTGTATCACATTCACATAGATCTCGCTCGGTGACCACTCTGTAGCCTCCTCAGAGAGCACCAAAGTGACCACCAAAGCCAGAGGGCTCAGGGACCCATGCACAACAGGGATAGGGGTCCATCTTTTGTATATTATTTTTTTAGTCAGATACACACATATATATATGTTTGTAGATATTTTGTATAGACATATATTCAAGGTGATCCTACAATAGTGGTTTACAATTTTTGGCCAAACTAGACACTGAAATTATTATTTTTAACTAAATCTTCGCATTCAAGCACCTATAGCGGCTAAATTGTGAGGAATTTGAAGATGTTCCAAACTAAAGTCTCGTCACATTTTTTCTGTAGATTCTAAAAATATTTTTTTCAAAAATTTTGGAATCAGATCGCACTTATTTTTCCATCTCCCATGAAAACTTGTTTTTTTTCTTCAGAAAAACAACATTTTTAAAAAGTGATGCACACCGTATAATGCATAAAAAAATTTCCATGAAGGATAAAATTCTAATTATTTTGAATTTAGATTTGTAATCCGATAGCTAATGCTTCCTCTTGGTTATATAGTTTATTATTGAATATTTTTTCTTTAATCAAGTTTCGAAGTCAAACCAACTACAATTTAGACATAGCGTGACCGTATAACACGTAACTTTTTTTGTATATATCGAAATTCAATTTATTTTTTTATTGGATCAAGGACTTCAATATCTGGTGCACTCATATTTTTGAAATTTTTTTTTGATAATCTGCTCTTTTTCCACATGTGCAGAACAAAGACCTTCATTTTCAGTGAAAGACCTATATTTAATAAAACTAAAAAAACAAATACATAATAAAACCAAAACATATTAAAATTATATTCATCGGATAGCTCATTCTGAGGACTACCTGATTCCAGTTGGGTTTGTGGAGTCTCCACCATTTTCATGTTCAAACTGAGCTTCGAAGTGAGAAAAATTAGGTTTTTTTTTATGTCAGAGGGTGGGAAGGTGGGAAAAGGGGGGTTCGAGTGACTCCCCTTCCCACAATGGGAATTATGGGTTCCCACATGCAAAGGGGTTCGCTCGAACCCTAGTTCAAGCGAACCTCTTTAGGGTTCATTCGAACCTAGAGTTCACTCAAACCCCCCAAAACAATTTTTTTTGAATGGGTGAGTTTTTTGGAAGTTTTCCTTCCTCACTCAAATTGTAAACCGCTATTGTGGCTTCACCCTTCAGCAACCACTCATTTTTTATAGTAGTGGCCCGATACATGTACATGAAATTTCATTCATACATGGACATATATATATACATCGGTTTTAGTATCATGGCTTTGCTTATGTGTATTTTTTTTATTTTCATGTATGTTCATGCTTATGGATGTTATCTTCTTATATGGATGTATGTTTTCATTAGATGCTAATCATGATTTAATAAACATGTTTGGTTACATGTTAATTAAATACACTAATGATCTAATTAATTTTAAAGGTTGTAATTTCATGTATGGATACATAGTATAGCCGGACACATGTATGTATGTTTTTATTTCGCGCACACACACATGGTCATGTTATAAACACTTTTTTTTTTGTAATGTGAGAATGAGCAATGCCAACATATGCAGTATTGTTGCCTGTTAGGGAGAACACCACACATGTGCCACACTGGAATGCTACACATAGTATTGACGAAGATGCATCGCATTAATGGGCTCTTTTATAGGTGCTCCATCCATAGACGATAATGCATAGGCACTCAAACCATACACAAAAATCATAATGTAAGGACCTAACTAGTTAGGACTAAATTTCCCTTTCTAATAAGGTGGCACATTTACATTTCATAGGTTTTTACATAGAACCAGATCTCCTAACTTCAACATTCTAGCAAGTACATTATGGTTATATTGTCTTGATAACAACCACTGATAAGCCTTAAGATGATCGAGGGACTGTACACGGTGCTCACCGAACATCTCTAGCTAATGCAAGCGGTTGATAGGATAGGTTTCATCGTCAATTAACCCTCTAAGGGAAACCCATAAGGACTGAATTTCCAACTCCAAAGGCATGATAGCTTCGATGCTATACATGAGGTTATAAGGTATCATTCCCATCGTCGTACATACACTCATGTGATAAGCCCACAAAACGTATGTTAGTTGAATATGCCAATCCTTATCGTGTTTGTTAACTATTTTACGAAGGAGTTCAAGCGTCTTATTAGACGCTTTTGGTTGACCATTGGATTGTGGATAATATGGTGTAGAAAACCTATGTTGAATATGAAATTTCTCTAAGAACTGATTTACTTGTTCTTGAATGGTGTACCATTATCATAAACAAGTATGGCAGGCAATCCAAAATGAGAAATAATAATGTTCAAGAGAAATCTATAGAAAGTTTCAGCATTTGTGGAGTGAAGAGGAATAGCTTCGACCTATTTTTTGAAATAGTTTGTAGCGAAAATGATAAAGGTATGTCCCTTAGAAGAAGGAGGTGATATTTTCCCTATGATATCCAACCCCCATTTTGTAAATGGCCAAGGAGAAGTCTAATTTTGTAACTCTTGAGCAGGAGCGTGAATAAGACGGTTGTGTTGTTGACATTGAAGGCACTTCTTGACAAAATTGAAGGAATCATGTTCCATTTTTTCCCAGTAGTACCCCATGTGTATCAGTTTTCTCGCCAAGGATTTACCGCCAAAATGTCCACCCCTGGAGCTTGAATGAGCTTCCTTAAGGGCAAGCGGTATTTCTACTTTAGTGAGACACCTTAGAAAAAAACCATTATAGGAATTTCGACAAAGAACATCAGATAGAATGACATAACCTGCTAAAATATTTCATATACCAGTTTGATCGTTCTTCGTCGCATCATCGGGAAAATTTCCAATCTTTAAGTAACTGTAGATACTAGAGAACCACTCTCTTGAGTTTGCATGAAAACAAGTTAGAAACTCAAGTTTGGGTTGATCAGAAACCATCGGGGTTTGCACGACCTGAACCACAAAGTGAAATTATTTTATACCCTCTTCTGAAGGTACCAAGGAAGCAACACTTGCCATGGCCTCAACATGTCTATTTTATTTCCTAGGGACAGTGTTTATTGTGAAAGAGGAAAATTGATTGAGCAAGGGCAGAGAGAGATCTTGATATCAAGATAATCTACTTTTTTTAGCTTGATAAGTTCCCATAATTTGATTCACAATAAGTTCAAAGTCACCTAGTATATGGAGATGCTTGATTTTTAATGAAATTGTGGCATGTAAGCCAAAGATAAGAGCTTCATACTCAACGATATTATTGGTGAAAGGAAAATAAAATCGAAAGGATAGAGGGACCGGTTTGACTTCGAGGGATATCAGGACCACACATGCTCTAGAAGCAATCTGACACCTTGACCCATTGAAATACATCTTCTATTCGAGGCCATAGTTAATTATGAAAATATTCTCATCAAGAAATAGATCCAATCTAGGGAAGGAGCGAGATGAGGGAGTGTCTACTAATTGATCAGCAATTGGTTGACCCTTTATTGACTTCTAAGTGAAAAAATTATGTTGAACTTAGAAAGTAACATAACCCACTTCACTAATCTCCCAACCAGGTCCACGCTAGAGAACAAGTGTTTCAAAAGATTTATTTTTACTATGATTTGCATTTCAGCATGGAGAAGGTAGTGCCTCATCTTTTGTGTAGTGAAAATGAGAGTGAGGAATTTCCTTTCCATGGATGAATAATGGGTTTCGTAATCAACAAGGACATGGCTAAAGTAGTAGACCGCTCTCTCTCTTCTTGCATCAACATATTGAGCCAACAAAGTTGCCAAAGCATATGGTGATGTGAAAAGGTAAAGTAGGAAAGGTCTATCTTGCATAGTTGACATCAATACAGGACGATTGGTCAAATAAGCTTTGATTGATTCAAAGGATTTCTGACACTCTTCATCCCATATGAAGCAAACATCATTTTTTAATAAACGAGTGAAAGGGAGGGTATAATTATCCAATTCAGATATAAATCTATGAATTGCCTGAATCTTCCCTTGTAAACTTTGCAACTCAATGATATTCCTCGGTGGAGGCATGTTAACAATAGCATCTATTTTATAAGTGTCAACCTCTATCCCACGATAAGAGACTATAAACCCCAAAAGCTTGCCGACATCCATGCTGAAGACACACTTATGGGGATTGAGTCTCATTTTGTAGGGCTGAATCCTTTAAAAGATAAGATGAAGGTTCTTCACATGATGTTGACAATTTATAGATTTTGCAAAGATTTCATCAGCATAATCCTCTAAGATTTTATGAATGAAATCATGAAATATCAGGTTCATTTCTCATTGGTAAGTTTCCCCTACATTCTTTAAACCAAAGGGCATGACCACATAACATAAAATACCCCAAGGAATAGTAAAGTTTGTCTTGTACTAATCATTCAAGTTAATACGGATCTTATTATAACTTGGGAAGCCATCCATAAAAGATAACAATGCATGGCCTATGGTCGATTCCACAATCATATCTATATTAGGTAATGGGAAATAATCTTTAAGAGAAGCCTTATTAATGTCTCAAAATTCAATGCATATACGAATACAAGCATCTGACTTGCTGACAAAACCTATATTCAAAATCCAAGGAGAGTAGTCAATTAGATGGATAAAGCTTTCTTTCAACAACTTTTCTATCTTGGTCTTGACCATCAAAGCTACCTTGGGATTGATCTTTAGAATTTTTTTCTTAACCGGCTTGGCGTCGAGATATAGGACGATATTATGGACCACTACATATTCATCAATACTGGGCATATTCGCATACGTCCAAGCGAATATATCAGGGTGAGTACACAAAATATCATAGTGTTCATCAGCTTCTTCAGAAGAGAGACACTTCCCAGACTTGATTACCTTTTCTGAAGACTTGGTATCCATAGGGTTCTCGACAATATCCCATTTAAGGAGGGGATTGTGGTCCTCAGGGTGAGATATCATAACATCATTACTGACGTTAGATAGAGGGTCTTCCTCATTGATGCTTAGAATAGATTCTCCAAAGTAGGCTTGTTTATGCAAGCAATACAAGAATTGTCTCTTGTGATTATAAGGAGGTGACAGAGAGTAAGCACCGATAAATTCCCCTAATGCTTCATCTGAAGAGAAGACATCCAAAGAAACCTTCTCAACTCATCCCCTTCTATCAACTCAGGGTGGACCAACCCCAACGGCTTGGTCGTAATCATATTGAAACTCCACCAAGGTTTTTGTTTAGATTATTCAATAAAGCATCTGAAGCCCAGATAGCGTTGTCATTGCTTGAATTGGATAGGGACTTGGAATCCTTGCTCAATATTTCCTACGCCTTTTTTCCCATAGCCATATCGATAATCGAGTTCATACCCAAACCCATAGCAAGTTTGTAGAACTTCAGGAGGGGGCAGCTCCACGTAGAGTGTCTCGTTCCACAAATAGATGTTGAAATTTTTTATGGGAGTGGTCCCACTTCCTTTACTTAGTTTTCAAACTTTGACCTCCTTTGTAGGAGTGGTTCATTCTCCTGGGTAGGGGGAGGAGCGGTCTCCTAGATAAGATCACACTTCTCTTCCCCAACGGGAGGGTCACCTATCCTTATGTTAGCAAAACTTAGAAATTCAATACCAGAGGGGTCTGACTTGTAATCTGCTATGAAGAACTCAGAGAAATTTAAGGAACCCCAATCATCACCTAAGAGAGAATTTGATTGAGAAGTTGAAGGAGAAGATGGGGGAGACTTAGGATATTCTGCTTTAGGCAGTTCATCAACATCGATACTCACTCGGGGAACAACTTCCATAGAGGGAATCGATGAAGAACATGTCATAACATCAGTTGTTGATGAGGGAATACAATTCTTGAGAGTGGATGCAACTAAAGCACGACCAGCGATGGTCAACAAACAAAGATGCACAGCCTCATAATCTAGTTTAACTGTAACCACCTGATTGTTAGCGACAAAATTCAAAGAATGATGTAGAGTAGAAGTCACTGCACCCATAGTGTGAATCCAAGGTCTCCCTAAAAGAAGGTTTTATGGTAACGGGCCAGGCATCACATAAACCAATGTAGGCAAGGTAATAGGGCCTACATGTAAAGGCAGTATTATTGTACCTAGAGCTTGGTGATCAGTGTTATTTAACCCATGAATATGCAAGGAAGAAGCTGCTAAAGAAGATGAATCAAATTTGATCTTAGGCAATAGGTCTATACCATAAACATTGAGGAGTTGAACCAGTTTCATTGAGGGTATGCCTAATATCGATGTTGTTAACATTAACTATAATCAACAAGGGCTCTGCTTGCTTCTGCACATCCGGAGGTGGGATTTCTTGTGGGTGTAACGTAATATTCGGTGAATCCACTTGAATATGTGCCAACAATGCATTGAAGTTCATATTCCTAGCAGAGGCAGGAAACCAAATCATTTCTAAGGCTTCTTGCAACATCTCCTCATAGATCAGAGTAGTTTGAAGCAAATCCCAAAGTGAGATCTTAGCTGGAGTAGCACAAAGTTTCTCAACGAGATCATAATCACCTGGTACTTTGATTGTGATTTTAGGGGCTGAAGGAAGGTTAGGTTTAGATGGTGGTAAAGAAGTGGGAGTTTGAATAGGTTGTGACGTAGGAACAAATGCGATATAGAAGTAAAAGTTTTTTGTTTGCATATATCTCATCGATATTGTTACCAATTTTTTACTACAACTCGATTGCTAGAGCTGATTAAAATTTGTTATATCTTAAAGTAAAGATTCAGTTCAATACTACACGATTTTGGGTTGTTGATTGCATCTTTATCAATTATGCTTTATTTTGGGAGAACAGGGTATAAATTCATTGCTCAAATGCTTTATTGATCAAATAAAGTAAAAGTTGATTAAAGAAATCTAAAGCATTTATTGCTTTCATTTATTTCATAACATTGTTACATGTCAGATTTCATTTGATCGTGAGAATACAAATGACAGTACAAGTTGCATTTCTAATGCATTTATTTTCAAGGATGAAAAGCAGAAGGAGAAATCAAGAAATCCACACAAGCCGTGGAATTAACTATTGCAATGAAGTATGAGAAGCACCCTACACTACTGAAGATTCAAGAGGGAAAACATGGAAATATGGACATAATCATCATTGACTGATTATGGTCGGTCGATGAAGAATTGGTGCACCATCTCCGTCCTCGAGGCTCCAATTGACCTGCAAAAAGTTGGAAAGGTTTCATTAGAGCTCCAACTATGAGCATATCTATATGAACCACCAACAGTAATGGAGAATTTTGCTAACAATGCATCGAAAATATTAAGCAAAGTACATGAATCAGAGTTAAAAGAGTAAACATCATGATATTTATTGTTTTGCTAACATTGGGTGTTTCCTGTGTAGGTATAGGAAAATCCATGAAGCTGATCATTTTATGAAGACACAAAAGCATGTGGAGTAAAACGGGCTCCCACAAGAGTAGAGCTTGGCATGCTGCCCCTTAAGTTTATAAGTGGGCTAAGAAAGAAGTATGATTATCATGCTCATCTGAACTATCCAATTGAAGGATTAAAATAGGGTTACAATCATCAAAGCAATTAAATTTATTGTTCATTCATAACTTACAAATTTGAGCAGCAAAACGAAAGCTACAAGTGAACAATGAACCTAATAGATTCAATTAAACTGAAATGCAAGTTTTAAGTACTGTCAAATCAATTGCATCTTTTTCTACCATATAGAGTTTGGTCACTTTTATTCATACTATTGAGGCAATTTTTCATGCTCATAATGTGATAGTAAACAGGCATACATATGCCTCATCAACAAAATATTATCAGAAACAAAAAGCTCTGTTAAAACTTCCTGTAGCATAATACAACTCTGCTAAAGCATCTTGTAGCATAATAAACAAACAACGAGAAGTGGACCAAGTTCCAGAGATACAATAATCATGCAACTACAGGGGTTTTACAGAAAAAATGCAGATACAAGGAGCCTGTTTCAGCTTTTGAGCTAACTTCACACATTTTATAAAGGTTTCCAGAAGTATGTGAGGGAACATTCAAAGTTTCAATTGGTCTTTCCATTAATGCCAAATACAATTAGAAGAATGCAGAAATAAGAATTTTCATTCAGAGAATGGAGTACTCACATAAGGGTCAGAACTAAAAATACAAAAATGAGAAGATTCTTTCAAGTTTTACAAATACCCAGATGAGGATTTTTACTCAAAGTGCAGATTTTTTTCATATAAAGAAATACCCACATGGGGTTTCATAGGGAAATGTAGATTTGCCACCATTTCCAAATATCCACATAGGGGTTTTATCATAATACAGAAGCACTCATTTTTCAGCTTACCCACATGGGGTTTTTTACAAAAATACAAGCAACATACAACTATCATGGGTCGAACCAATAAATGAAGAGATTTTCTCATAAATTTCACAATTCAAAAGGGAAACTCATTTTAAGCTATCACAAATCTCAAATCTGGAAATGCAGTCCAAGCATGTATGGCGCGGCCGAATGGAGGAGGGTTTTTAGTTTAAAAGAACCACTGAAAACGTAAAAAATCATTTTAGATTCATTGTAGTTTACGGATCTGAAGTGAACAATGGATAATCCCACCAAGTTTCTAAGTGAAATACTTCAGAAATACACATATATGGCACGGCCAACACTTGGGTCTGCACTTCTTCTTTTTTTTTAAAGAAGGAAAACAACAGTCATTCATTTGCTTTCTCAAGCTTTTGAAAGTCTTTTTATTCATAGGGAAGTACAAAGAAACAATGGAGGAAAGAGGAGCTTACCTTAAGATGGTTGTAGGAGAACACATAGGCCACGCCCAGCTCTAATGGAGCTCACAAACTAAAGCTCAAGTTTCACTCATGGCGTCCAAGGAGAAGACATAAACAATCCACAAAGAATAAATAAACCGGGAGTCAGAGATAGAAAAGGAGATGTCGCGGCCTTATGGTTTTCTTTTGCTCTCAAAATATAATCAAAATTCCATCAAAGTACTATGAAGGCAACTTACCATACTGCAGAATGAAGAATCGACCATCTGAAGACCAAAATCATGGAATTCCTGGACATTCCGAGTAGAAGATCAAGCTTTCATGCTAGCAGCCTCTCTTCTCCAGCAGGGTTCACTCTCAAAGAAAAAGTGGGAAATGGTGGAGATTAGGATTTTGCCCTCACTTTTCTTTCATGTTGCCCTAATTCGAACTTGAGGGCTTTTGGTGTTTGCATTTAAATTAATGCCTTAAGTTTTATTGCCTGGGTCTCAATTTTTCCTTGGTCGAATTTGTTAGGGACTTCATGTATTTCTATAAGCCTAAGTCTTAGGCCTCGTCTGATTAAATATTGCTTGGTCCTTAGATTTTAGGTTTTGGATAATGTTAAAGTAATGCCTTATTAAAATTGAGAGTGGTCAAGCCCTTAGTGATTTGTTTTTCATTGATTTTGATAATCAATTAAAATTTGAATATTGACCAATATATGCTTTAGGCATTTATTTATTTTCAATTTATTTTAGGAGAAATCCATTGAAAATGTTTATTAATGGAGATAGCTTTATATTTTTATGATTTTTTATAAGAAAAATCAAACATTGTAAAAGGAGGAATAAGTTATATTGTTTTGCAAAATATTTCAAGAATCTTTAATTGCAAAAATAGAGCAAGTTGTAAAACTGCATGTATGTAAAGCAGAAGCATAAAACAATACTTTATATAAATTGTTTTATGTTTTCTTGCTATTTTTAGCAATTGGACATTGACTTTTCCTCTTGGTCGGATTTGAGATTCATGTTGGCGAGATAAGCTTCTTTCTTTGCTTTAAAAGCATATTTTTCCTATTTTTAGAGGCTTGACAGTATGTGCATGCAAAAAGTGAGACTTTTTCAGTTTTGTGTTGACTTCTTGGGCAGTTTTTGTTACCTTTCCTTGAGCTTTTTCTTGTAGCTCAGATTAGGGTTTTGAGGGATATATCTTTGAAGAAAACTTAGGGTTTTCTAGTTCAGATTCTAGTTTCTTGCTCTTACACATTTTTGAGCTTGTAAACTTTTGTGTACTCAGTTTCAGATTTTGGCATACTCCTATAGTTGAATAAAAAATAATTCCTACTTCTCATTTTCATGTCTACTTGCAGTATCAGTTTGATGTTATCTTATGATTTTTGTTTACACAATCCTTGTCATGTCCTAAGACTGTAATTTTGATGTAGAAAAGTCTAAAGATACAGGTTGCATGTTGGACTTGAAAATCAAATTTTCATGCAAATTATTTATGTGTAATTGCTCATGAGAGGTTGTGAGAAATTATTGTTTTCTGAAAGTTGTTTGTGAGGTAAAAAACAGAGTCATCATTAGATTATCATCAAGTCCTGAAAATCATTTTGAGTCATACGAAGAACTAGCTCACTCTGGAGATTCTCTTTTCACATAGATTACCCACATCTAGAAAGAGTTTCCATGTTTCAATAGATAGTCTGATTTTTGCAAATCTGACAAAGGGTGCATATCTGATTGATAACAGATACCACAATAAACACACAAGGACTTTCACATGACATCAAGACTTAATCAAATCTAAACCAAATATTACTTACCTTTTCCCAAAACTGATTGAATCAACTAAGACCAACTAGGGTCTGAGTGTGTGAATGCTCAGTTAGGCTCATTAAGGGTTACCATACCAATTTCTTCTCCTGAGTGATACTTCCCCCCTCTTCTAGAGGTTTGAACCTATTCCTACACTCAATTTAGCACATCATAATAGTAGTTAGTTGATCACAACATAATCATATGCATCATACATTTCATAGTTAGAATCATTATAAAATATCAAATTGCATCAATCATTCATTCATCATATTTTCATTCAAGATTCATAAAATGCATTCATATAAAGATTCATAAAACACATCCATGTAAGTATTCATAAAATTATTCATTTTTTCAAGTAATTTAACCAAAAAAGGTAATAGTAAATAGGTAATATCACTTGGGGTGTAAAAAAATTTGTAGAATGAAGCTAAAGATAAACTTGTTAGAGATCTACTTCTAACATGTATTTAGTCTTGTGGGCATGCCTTCAATTAGAAAATCTCTCTACTATGGTTCCTTTATTGATGAATTTTCTAGTTATCCATGGGTTTATTTTTTGAGGGATAAGTCTACTATAATTTCTATATTTTAAGAGTTTAAAACACTTGTTGATAAATAGATGGGTAGAAAAGTAAATTTTTTAAGAAGGATAATGGTGGTGTATTTTGCACTACGGATTTTGATGATTTATCATAGGCATGTAGGGATCGTTAGGTAGAAAATAACTCCATATACTCTATAACAAAATGGAGTGGAAGAAAGAATGAATAGGAGTAATAGACAGAATCAGAAGCATGTGAACTAGTGGTAAGCTTGAACCACATTTTTGGGTTGAAGCGGTTTACAATGCTTGATACCTAGTTAACAAGTCTCCTACTTTTTATCTTATTGACAAAATACCTTATGATGTATGGAAAAGTAATAGTCATAAATTTATTATTATATAGTTTTTCATTGTGAGATAATTGTTCATGTTCATAAGGAAAAATATTTTAAGCTTGATTTCAAGGATAATAAATGTGTTTTCCTATGTTGTGATGACAAAATTA
Source organism: Sequoiadendron giganteum (assembly GCA_007115665.2). Taxonomy (NCBI): domain Eukaryota; kingdom Viridiplantae; phylum Streptophyta; class Pinopsida; order Cupressales; family Cupressaceae; genus Sequoiadendron; species Sequoiadendron giganteum. Next base: position 598,330,768 of record CM021100.1, read on the forward strand.
AGTGTTATGAGTTTGGATCTAATAGTATTGAAAATTTTATATTTTAAATATGTTATTTTCGGAGAGCTTAGGGAATTTAAAAAGGATAAACAACATCATGAGAAGTATAATGCCCCAAGCCACACACCTAAGACATTAGCCAAGAAAATATTTTTTGTTTGAAAGAATTGTGATATAAGAGGGATTTATTGCGAATGGGTCTCTTTATTCTCAAGAGAGCACCAAGGAACGAACCTCCCTTATACACTTCAACTTGAATGAATTGATAAAGCTATGAAGAAAGACATGAAAGTTATCTCAGACTTCGAGAGAGCAAGACTTCAAGATTTTTACCTTTGGTTGGAGAGCTCTCAACCAAAGGACATCAACACATTTCAAGATGCCAATGTGGCACATAGTTGTCTAAAATATGTGCTCACATCCCAAGTTGTGAGAGGCTCAAGAGATCAAGTGGGAAAAACTAAATCTCACCTCTAAAACTCGAGTCAAGGTGTGCTAGGCCAAGTAATCAAATAGAAACCTAGAATCAAAGTAAAAACACAAAGAGTAGCTTGAAGTGATATTAGCTTTTTCCATTGTTTTGAATCTCTCCTGCAAGCTTCACTTCATAACCTACACACAAAATATCAAGAGGAAAAGGTTGGGGGGCTGTATAGGGGTCTACCTCAGTCAGACCCTCATTTTGGTGTTCCCACCTCCATGAAAAACTAAGTTTCGAAAATCTCGTGTAATTGAAATAAATGAAGTGCATGGTGAAAGCAAAACCCACTTTAGAGTAGAGCCCACACCACAAAGTAGTAAATGGACAAGTACGAAAGAGTGATAGGCAGAGAAAGCGTTACCCATAGGTCAAGACCCTCTCTAAAGCACACGGGTGCACCACTATTTGCTTTCTAGAGAGTTGTAGCTTCTTGGAGGGACCTCAGTCCGACATGGCTTCACCTGTAGAAGTGCTGGTATTCAAGGATCAAGCTTACCCAAGACTAGAGCAATTAGTAGTGATGCTTCAACTAATGGCTTCCAACCCCAAAATGAGAGCCAAGAGGGGGTTCTCATGCATGCAAGGGTGACACAGAGCAATTGCATCCGAAACCTAACCGCTACGACACATTTCGCAAGGGTAAGGATTCTAGATTTATCATTCCAAACTCAGAAAATTGTCAGGATGCTAGCATGCCACGCAGATGTCTGTGGGCCAAATAGGTGTCCAAAGCCTAGATTTTTTAGGAAATGCTCTGTCAGGCTTCTGTCATTTCACCATGTGTCTGCATAGAGTTAGAATCATAAAATTCTGACTCATAGGATTTTTCCATTAATGTTTCTAAGGTGTCATAACTGCTAGGCAAGATGTGAAAATGTGGAATTGCCCCTAGGTACAATTCTGTGACATTACAAGAACCATGCAAGAACAACTTCATCATTCACAACATGACATTGACATATCACACTACACACTAGCATACACACAATCATTATGTCAAACACCACACCACACATGAAAACATAACCATTTCTCTAAGAAAGGTGACAACAACAGAAGATTGATCATATTGTGTTGAATCCACAATGATAAACCTACAAGAGAGTGGAATGAAACTACAATAATGATCGAGTACTAACCCACAATTGTGTTCTCTTGTGAACACAACACAAGATTAGGATGAGGGATCCATCTACCTCAATCTAACCTTCTAAGAATTTGATCAAAGTCACAAAACCAAGAGAAAACTAAGCAAGAGGCAAAGCCACTAGGAGATGGCATACCTTGAGTAGTTGAAACAACCACCATTTCCTTCGACACAAGGCGCACTTACCAAATCAAGAGTGATTAAAAAATCCAACCAAGGACACATAAAAATATGGTTCAAACCTCTAAAATAGGTTACAACACTAGGAGGTGCAAGCCCTCCAACAAACTGAATGATAATGACTCATTTTCCTATAAAGTCATGCTTCTCGATGTAAGTGTGTGCAAGTGATTTTCCTACCCTAAGATGCAAAAAAAAATGAAATACAAAAGAGAAAACACCAACAAACACTTAAGATTAGACTAAGTTGAATCCAAACAAAAATAACAAAGAAAAAGAACTTTATACATTGCTTGTATTGATGAGTTTGTTGGCCTTTTGATGTAGCTTGATTGTGTGCTCCTTTGTTGGAAAATGATGCAAAAGTGGGTGCAAAAAAAAGAGGAAGTGATGAGGATTACAATGATGGAAATGGGTATTGTAGTAAGTATGGTAGGTGGATGCAATAAAAGCTTCAATGGCTACAATAATGGAGGATGAATGAATGCAAGTGCTAAGTGCTTCAATGCTTAGTTGAATGCTTGAATGCTCAAGTGAGTGAATGCATAAATGAATCTAATTGAATGAAAATGAGGCCAAATCTTCCAATTTAAGGGAAGAGTCTCTAGAGAAATGGATGGATAGGATTTAGCCAACATGGACAAGATGGAGGGTTGTGGTGAGTTGAGGACTCACAAGTCCTCACATCTTTCCATGTGGAATATGAGGTGTGAAGAGGACAAACAATGTGGAAAAAGGACATGTCAAGTGGAGGTACTTGCAAGTACCTTGGGATTAGGGGAATATTTCCTCAAAAAGGAAGTCCTTGACCCCATATGAGGCTAATGGTGACAAGTGAGGAATTTTAGAAAGTCCTCTCTTATCATCATGGGGATGGGAGAAATTGTTGGGGGAATAAATGTGAATTTTAAATTAACATGATTGGAAGTACCATGTGGATAAGACAAGGTCATCTTAAAGGAGGTCTTTGTCCCATGTGACTGATGTGACTTATGACGGATTATTGGGAAGAGAAATGCATGGGATAAACAAATGTGAATTTTAAATTCACATGGGGAAGAGGTCAATGCCTGATAAGGAAAGTACCTATGAAAGGTTGACTTGGAGGACATACTAGAAATCGTAAATGATTATATTAAGGTTGTGCAAACATGTAAATAGAAATATTAATGAGGACTAGAGATAAGTGGCCAAATATGGAGGATGTGCACACCTTAGTTATGGATTAATTAAGTTGATCCATATTAGAGGAAGGTTATGGAGGATGGGACAAGGAGAGAGAAAGAAAGAATTTAAAATTTATTTAAATTCATAAAGGTAAATGACTAAATTAAACAATTGGATACATTTATTTAATTTAGAGAAGAAATGACAAAGTATTTAATTGCTAAATTAAATACTTTAGACACCTTGATGAAATGGATGAATAAAGGATATGAATTTGACCATATGGGAGTGGTCAAATTTGGATGCCTACATTTTTCCCCTCTTTGAAATATTGTTAGAATAATAGTATTTCGAAGAAAAATAAAATGCAGATGACTCTATAGATGAAGCGACTAGAAAATGATGCCCCAACATGGGAGAGGTTATGTGAGCTGCCCAAATGGAAGGGAGTGAAGGGAGATGCCTCAATCTCGCAATAAAATGACTAAGGAGGAATTAATGAAAATGGTAGGCTATGCCCCCTCGAGAGGGCGGTTGGGGAAGAAAAAGGGGCCTTGGGCAACTTCTCGATATGAAGAAATGGAAGGTACCATTGGATAGAGATTGAAAAACCATGAAGATTGGATTTTTAATGGAGTTAGACGAACACATAGTGTGCATATGGAAGCCTAGCGAAGTTAGAGGATTAGTTGAATTAAAAGAGGGGTAAATAAAGAGAAAAAATACCCTTAATTTAAAAAGAGGAAAAGAGAGGGGGGAAGTTATAAATAGTAATTTTAGAATTACTATTCCTCATTTGCTCACCTGGTAGTTGAGTGAGAGAGAGAGAAGAGAGGAGAAGAAAGAGATGAGGAAATCATCCATCGGGGGATGAGGTGCAATGATTCTACCACGAGCATGTGGTTCCAAGCCAAGTTAGGTCCAAAACCCTCTTTGTGATTTTAAGCATTTTTCAAAGTATTTTTAAGTTTTTGATGCATTTAAAAACATGGGTTTTGGGTTGGGATTAGATTAGGAAAATGGGTGGAGGGTGAAACATCTGTTTCACCCATTGGGTAGGCAGAAACACCTATTAGAGGCATTGGATAAGGGAGGGAAAAATTTCCCAAGGGATGGGCGAATGAAACAAATGAAGCCCCTCGGGGAAAAGGTGGCCGAGCAGTGAACAGGGGCGGTCATGCCCTAGAAGGGGGGGTCGCGCCCCATCCGGGGGTGACCCCACCCCGAATGAGGCTGCCCCACCACAGCCGAGGCAGACGTGCCTCAGAAAGGCCGATCTCACCCCAACCGAGGAGTTCGTGCCCTCGATAGGTTGGCCCCGCCCCGGACGGGGTGGTTGGGCCCCAGAAGGAGCAGTTGCGCCCCAGAAAAGGTGGCCTAGCCTTGGAAGGGGCGGTCGCTCCCCGAAAGGGAGAGCCTCAACCCAAAAGGGACAGTCATGCCCCAGAAGGGGCAGCCATGACCTAGAAGGGAGACGAAAAGAAAAAAGATGAAAGCTGGGTAAATTGGGAAATTGGGTGGGTGGAGGGGGGAAGGGAAAAATTAGTGAAAAGAACCCAAGGTTGGGAAAAAGGGAAAAGAAAATTATATGAAGGAAGGGACAAGATGACTAACAAGGTGAGTTATATGGTTGCAGTGCTTTGATAGTTTGTAGATGCAGTAGAGGAGATCAAAGGTATTAGAGGCGATGAGACGAGCGATGATCGAAGTAGACCATGAGGCCCTATCCCAAGCGGGGCTGCTACATTTATTAGGTTATCCATCGATTAGAGTGCATCGAGCGATGTTGAAAGCCCTTATTGAGCATTGGGATTTAGCTACCTCAACCTTCCATCTCCTAATAGGGGATATGATGGTGACCTTGGAGGATGTGTGGCAGATACTAAGGCTACCTATAATAGGTCACCTGGTGAGTGCAATGATATCAGAGGGGGTGGCACTAGATCAAACTGTATGGGTCTTGTTTGGGCGAGAGGACCTCCTTGTGCAAAAGAAGGGGTTGGATGTGGATAGGTGTTTGGGATTGGGGGTACCAGCGTTGCCACTATACTTATGTGGACTGATCAGTGGGATATTGATACCAGATAGGAGTGGATGGTTCTGAAGCTTGAGGTACATGGAGATGATTCAACACATTGTCAAGGGGAGAGAGGGGGAGTTCGTATGGGGTCTATGTGTCCTAGTGCAGATGTACAAGGACATGCACATGGTGTGCTATTGGGAGGGGCTCGGTGTAGCTCATGTGAAATTGCTACAAGTATGGGTGTGGGATCACATTAGTGTGTCCATGATAGACATGGTGAGTGTGGGATCAGAGGATGAGATACTAATGGTGGCATATTGGTAAGGGTTCAGAGTATGGATGTGTATGGCGTTATCAGGGCTCTAGGGATATGGACAGATGTAGGAGGTTGTTTGATGATCTCTATAGGAGGAGGAGATAGTGTGGAGGTCGTATATGACACGACACTTTTCTAGGTGGAGGAAGGATGAGGAGAGACACAGAGGATATTTCCTGACCTGATGTTATATAGTCGAGAAGGAGTTGCAAATATTGGAGTCACACAGACTAGACCGAGTGACTAGGTAGTTTAGGTTGGCACAAGACATTTTGGGCAAAGCAGAGAGGTTCAGATGGATTACCTGAGAGTGACCATGGGGGCATTCGATTACACCAGAATTTGTGAGGGAGCATTGGGAGACACTAAATTAGGATCTGGTGACCTATCTAGGTAAGACTAGAGGGATGGTAGAGGCAGGGGTGACAGTTAGGTATGCCTCATGGTTTTCCTGTCACCAATCCCCACAAATTATGCCAGAGAGGCCGATTACAAAGGCACTAGGGTTTGGACCGGAGGATGAGGTGAGACTAGAAAGGTAGAGGAGAGGGAGAGGGAGGGGACAACAAAGGAGAGATCTAGAGGTAGACGAAGCAGGAGGGCAGTAGAGGTGAGGGTCGGAGGTAGCTGGAGTAGGAGGGCAGCAGAGGAGAGGTTCGGAGGCAACTGTAGCAGGAGGACAGCAGAGGAGAGGGCCGGAGGTCGCCAGAGTAGGACAATAGAGGAGAGACTCAGAGGCAGCTGAAACCAAAGGGTAGCGACGAAGAGGGATGGAGGCGGCTGGAGCAGGACGACAATAGAGTAGAGGGTTGAAGGTAGCTGGAGCAGGAGGGCAACAGGACAAAGTATAAGGGGATGATGAAGCAGGAGGATAGTGGAGGATGGGTAGGAGGATGAGGAGACCATAGAGGAGGGGAGATATGAGGCCGAGGTAGAGGCCATGGATGAGAGAGAGGATGTGGAGGTAATGGATATGGGAGATGAGGCAGGGGTAGAGGCAATGGATATGGGCATGCATGATATTCGCCCATTGGCGATGATACCACCCATACCAGAGGATTTGATCATGTTGTTGAGAGGGGCCAAGGTGAGATTACATATCATTGAGCAGAGACTCAGGGACACCGAGGCTATGAGGTGCATACTGAAGGCTGAGGTGGTCATGCTACGAGCTGAGGTAGCCAGAGTGTAGACAGAGGGCGAGAAGGATTTTCAGGAGGTAGTTGAGACAGTGTCACGACATGATTAGGAGATGTAGAGAGAGAGGGATAGCCTGCGAGCTGAGGTGGATGAGCTATGAGCAGAGGTGACTCATCTGGAGGGAGAGGAGTTCAAGGAGCATGAGGTGAGGGATGCAGTGAGATGGGAGTGAGACCGATTAGAGGGAATGGTGACGATACTGCAGGTAGGGGGTTAGCGAGAGTTCGAAGGGGTGACAAAGAAGATATCAGTAGAGACCCTGGTGGAGGAAGAGAGGGATATGGAGGATTTGAGGAAGCAGGTAGAATGGTTGTTGAGAGAAGAATGATCTAAGATAGGAGAGAGATGAGATCCATGACAGAGTTGAGGTAGCAGAGCAGATTGTGGGAGACATAGGGGAGATGCAAGAGAGGGAGGAGGCTATGAGTGCCCAGATATAGGTGTTGGAGATAGAGAGGGATGTCTTACAGACACAAGTGTAGGCACTTTAGGATGAGAGGGATGCAATAGCGGCATAGATACAGGTTGTGGAGAGGGAGAGAGATGAAGCATAGGGGTAGGCACAAGAAGCATAGGGTGAGGGTGGTAAGACAGGGGTAGAAGTGCAAATATTGCAAGCATAGGTATAGGCAATGCAAGAGGAGAGGGACAAATCCATGGATCAAGTTTCACAGATGGGAGAAAAGGTTGAGTAGCTACAGTTAGCATAGGGTACATGGGCACATGAGAGGAGATCCATATGCGTATTTTGGGACAGGTATAGGGTAGATTAGGACTCATCCAGGAAACAAGCAACAAAGTGAGATGATTATATGTGAGAGGCCAACTACTATATGTGTGCCTATTTCACAACAGTGCCAAATCTAGAACAAGTACCTACCTACGTCTGAGTGAGACCACAAATATCAGCCCCATCTCAGTCAGCAGGGAAAAATACCTACGGGTATAGTAGATGGAGAGAGACCCCACCAAGCAGAGGAGGAGTGCCAGAGTCACCTCAGAGGTTATATGTGGGTAGCTCATGGTTTAGAGGACAGGAGGGACAGGATCCTGATGCTTGACAGGTGCAGGATGGATGTACAATACAGAGTAGAAAATATCAGATTTGATCCAGATCCTTATACTAGTAATTTATTTGGTAGCATATGTGATGGATATGTATTTTGATGTAGATGATGGAAATTATTATGGACTATGTAATGGAAATTGTATTTTTATTTTATATGATATGCACGAGCCCTTATTGACACGATGTGATGTTTATGTGATGGATAATTTATTTATGCATATGTCTATATTTATGGTTTTATTATGGATGATTCTTATGATATGATGTATGGATATGCCTATAATTATTTATGTTTATGCTTATATGGATAATATGGATGATATGTATGATGTATAATGTTTATGATGCAAGATGTGATAAATGATTTATGATTTTATATGCTATGGATGTGGACCTAACTATTTATGATGCAGGTGACGATGCATGATATGGACTAAGATGAATATGTTAATGTAATGGATTAATAATAAAATAAATATAAGATGTGTAGACTAATCAATTAAGCGTAATCTAACAACTTAAAATGATTATAACATGATAATGCACATGGGATGAAATGCAACTTAACGAGCCTAAAACGTGGGATGAAATGCAATTAAATTTCTTAAGTAAATGAAATGCAATATGAATAATGAGTGTAAATAAGAGATGCATCATGATGGAAGTGAAGGATATGATGGGTGTGCAACTGCACCTATCAAGAACCATAGGGACCTTGAGGAGAAAGGAAAATGGAAGGAATCAATGTTTGCACAACCAAAATCATAAGTCATGGGTTGGAGAAAGAACAGGTGGAGGATACATGCAATGAAATAGAAGAGAAAATGGAATGTAATCCTAATGCAATTTATCATTTTCAAAGCACTAATTTTTGCTATAGCATAAGACACCAGGTACAATGGTATGTGGAACCAAGGTGGATTAGTGTTTAATGTATATACAAACACAGAAAACAAGAATTCTATCCCAACACCCCAAAGTCATAATGACTTTGGTCGGGCCAGGTATTGGGATAACCACAAGCACAAGAGGATACCCCGACATAACACAAGACCTCATGGGTCTTGGTGGGTACTACATGGGACAACCAGGAAGACAACAACAAACAAAGATCAAGATATGCCCCTATGTTAACCAGTCAAAACACACCATAATATGACAGGTCATGGTGGCCCTGATGAGTGATGATAGGGAGATCAAATGATAAATAGAAGCCAAAAGTATCAAAATATTGCAATGAATTTCAAAACATCCTTTGCCATAGGATCAAGAGGATGGATGGGGTTGACGAGGTTTGTTAGGAAGGATACATCCTATTGAGACCAAAGATGGATACTAAACTAAAAGATCAATTATGATGCAGGAGACTTCAAAACTAATTAAATCCCATGACACGAATGGATCCCATTTGCGAAGAACCAACTAGATAAGGACATACTTGAAAACACAACACAAGGCACGAGACACAAGACACAGGACTGATGCACCCTAAAGACCTATGGGCTCAGGGGTTGATCAAAGATCAACCTTGCCTACGTGAAAGTGTAGAGCCCTCATAATTCAAGAAAAGACCATGGATAAAAGTGCAAAGAGGATGATTAAGATAGATGATGGAGGACAACGACCAAACCAAACGAAGACAAAATCCAAAAAAAATCCTCGGGGGTGGATCAAATGATCGACCTTGCCTACGTGCAAGTGTAGGGGCAATGTATTTTGAAAAGGACGAAAGACCAACGATGGATAAGAGTGAAAAGTGGACAATGCGGATAGACAATGAAGGAAAAAATGCCTTGGGGGTGGATCAAATGATCAGCCTTGCCTACATGAAAGTGCAACGGAAACATAGTTCGACTAACACGATGAAAGGACCCAGATGGAAGTAGAGGACAGACAAAATGACAAGATGGACAACGCAGGCTCAGATTAGGATAAAAGCTCAGGATGATGGATAGTCGATGAAGTTCATCCAATGACAACTAGGATACAAGGTAGATAATAATTAAGACCTATATGAATGGCACATGTAGCCAGGTTTTCACCAAACGTACTTATCCAAGGTGCCACTAAGGGTGGTTTTCACCATAGGACAAATTATTTCTCTTTACTATTTTTGGATTCTTTTTTTTATTATTTTTTTATTATTTTTTTGATAATTTTTTACTTTTTTTGTTATTTTTGGATTTAGCGGGAAGGATACCCCAGCTGACTTAAGTGTAAAACCTTTTCAGGTGCATGATATTAATGGGATCCTCTAGGGGCTCTCCTTCAGGTGTAGCAATTTTGTATGCTCCTGATCCATATTTTGTTGTTATGACATAAGAGCCCAACCAATTTGCTTCAAACTTGACCTTTTTTCTTGATCCTGTTGAGTGCGTTGATTCTCCTTAAGAACTAAATCACCAACATTAAATTGGTAAGGAAAAACCTTATTGTTGTAGCTTATTTTTAGGTGATTATGATATGTTTGAAGATGGTCATATGCTTTGATCCTTCTTTCATTGAGGAGTTCTAGCTGGCTAAGTCTTGCGACTTGAGTGTCTTCATCACTGATAAGGTTCTTCAGGGATATTCTCAATGATGGGATTTCTACCTCAATTGACAAGATGGTGTTGGAACCATAGATGAGAGAATATGGGGTGGCACCAGTAGGAGTGTGGATGGAGGTGCAGTAAGCCCAAAGGGCGGGGTGGATATGGAGGTTCCAATCTCGACCAGTGTTTTTGACACCTTTTTGAGGATCTGGATCAGAGTTTTGTTGGTGGCCTCTGCATGTCCATTACCTTGAGGGTAATAGGATGTGGACCAATGATATTGGATATGGAAGGTTTCACAAAGGTGTTTCAGGGCCTGGTTCTTGAATGGATTTCCCTTGTCAGCGAAGATGGTGGATGAGATTCCATATCTATAGAGAATATGGAATAGGATAAATTTGGGAATTTGAGTACCTGTGATTTGGGAGAGTGGCATTGCTTCCACCCACTTGGTGAAGTACTCAATTGAAGTGATGATAAAGGTATGTCCATTAAAGGATGGGGGATAGATCTTGTTGATGATGTTGAAGCCCAATTGAGAAAAGGGCCATGGTGCTATGAGAGGTTGGAGATCTTATGCTGGAGCATTTATTAAATTTGCATGTTGTTGGTAGGGTAGAAATTTCTTCACAAATTCACAATAATCTTGTTCCAATGTGGGCCAATAGTAACCAGTCCTGAGAATTATTTTTGCTAGTGCCATACCATTTGAATGGGCCCCACATACACCACTATGTACTTTTGTTAATGTAGTGTGGGCTTCAGTCTCGTTTAGACACTTGAGGAGGTTTCCATCATACCCACGTCAATAAAGTGTATCACCTACAATTGTGTAATGGTACATTCGTTGGATAAAATATTTACATTGGTTTCATGTCAGATCAAGGGGGTAGGGTGATTTCATGCAGGTAGGTATAGATGTCATGATACTAGGGTGATGTAGGACCTACAATATCACACACCATCTCACTTTCAAGGATGTCGTATGCTAGGATTAAAATTTGATCCACTAGGAACTCACATTCGGTCCAATATTTGGGCATGTTAAGGAGGGAACCAATGGTAGCCATGGCATCAACTGCTTTATTTTGTACTCTAGGTATTTGATCAAACTGGATGGAGGTAAAATACCTTTTGAAGTCATCTACCATACGTTTATATGGTAACAGTTTATCATCCTTTGTCAGAAACTCATCATTGAACTATTTGATAACAAGTTGGGAGTCACCAAAGACTTGCAGGTGAGTGATACGCCATTAGATTGAAATTCTAAGGCCAATAAGAAGAACTTCATATTTAGCTATTTTGTTGGTACATGGAAAGGCCAATCTGAAATACTTCAGTATGTAATCACCCTAGGGGGTGACGAGCAAGATTCTTTCTCTTGATCCATTATTTTTGTGTGATTCATCAAAATATAGTGTCCATGTGGCCGCTTCTGAGACTGTGAAGACCCCTTCATCAAGAAATTTTATTTCTATCGGATAAGCATCTACTAGAGGAGTGTCTGCCAGCTGATCCGCTATCACTTGTCCTTTGATTGCTTTGTGATCCACATATTCTATATCGAATTCACTTAACAACATGACCCACTTAGCCATGTGACCAGTCAGAGTTGTTTTGGATAATAGATATTTAAGTGGATCGACCTTGGAGATTAGCTTGATTGGATGGCTAAGAATGTAATGTCGAAGTTTTTATGAACTGAAGACCATGACTAAGCAAGCTTTTTCCATTGGGGAATAATTCAGTTCATAGCCTACTAGGGTTCGACTGATGTAGTATATTTCTCGTTATTTTGATCATTCATCATATTGTGCCAACAATGCCCCCAGTGCCACTAAAGTAGCAGAAATAAACAACAGGTGTGGTTTACCAGGAATTGGTGGCATAAGGATGGGTGGGTGAGCCAAATATACTTTGATCTGGTCAAATCCAAGTTGACACTATTGGTTCCACTTAAAGGCAGTATCCTTCTTTAGGATATGTGTGAATGATTGACATTTGTTGGCCAATTGAGCAATAAACCATTAGATGGATTGGATCTTACCCTGAAGACTTCTTAACTATTTCAGATTGTGTGGTGGAGGCATATCCATAATTGCCTTAAATTTTGTAGGATCAAACTCTATGCCTCTTTGGGATACAATGAAACACAAGAGCTTTCCTGATGTGATGCCAAAGACACATTTCTTTGAATTTAGTCATAGCTTATACTGTTCTAAACATTCAAAGATCTTCTTGAGAATCATCAGGTGCTCTTCCCTTGTTCTTGATTTCCCTAACAGATCATCAACATAATCCTCCATTATGATGTGAATGAGTTCATGGAAGATGATGGTCATGGCTTGTTGGTAGGTTGCACCTACGTTTTTAAGGCCAAAGTGCATAACATTATAATAGAAGGTGCCCCATGGTGTAGTGAAAGTTTTTTATGTTGATCTTCAAGTGCAATTCTGATCTAATTATACTCAAAGAAGCCATCCATGAGGGAAAGCATCTCATGCCCTGTAGATAATTCTACTAACGTGTTTATATTCAACAAAGATAAATCATCTTTGGGGCAAGCTTTGTTAAGATCTCAAAAATCTGTACAGATCCTGGTATCCCTATTTGGTTTGGTGACTGGCAGTATGTTGGAGATCCAGTCACAATATTCTATCGATCGGATGAATCTAGCCTCTAATAATTTCTCCAGCTCTTTCCTGACTAGTAGAGCCACTTGGGGATGCATTTTTCGGAGCTTCTACTTGACAGGTCTGGCATCAGGATGGACGTCTAGGTGGTGTACTAATAAAGCAGGATCAGGACCAGGCATGTTTGAATATGTCCATGCAAATTTGATGATTCCTTCTTTGAGAAGCTTGGTGATGGTAGAATATTCATCTTCTGACAGTGCTTTGGCTACATAAGTGATTTTTGGATTCTCTTCAGTTCCCAAATTTATTGCTTGTGTTTCTTCGATCAGGATGGATGATCATCCAAATAGCTAAGTTCCTATAAGGGGAAGATGAATGTCCCCATCTTCTAGTGCCTCATCGAGGTTTTTCGCTATCAGATACACCCTTTGTTTTTAGTTTTTTGGAGTCACAAAGCACCTCGGGGAGGTTTTCACTAGGTGACCCTTTTTTATTCTACTTCTTTTTACTTTTGTGGTTAGGGCGTTCATCTTCCCCCAATCACATAAGATGCACATACTGATCCACTCAGGGAAAGGTGTTGATAGGTGCACTACCTTGTAGGTCGTAGTCTATGAGTTCAGGATGTTTAAGGGATAGGCTAATCATGCAAATGGATAGGAATTTGAACATGGACGGAAGGTTGATGCGATCAACATCATCGTACATGTGTATGATGGATTCTTCCTTTAGTATGTCTTTGAGGGAACCGTTGTCCACACTGACATTGTTAGAGGTGCTAGATGATGCCATAGGACCCTTTTGTTTGGTATCATAGCCCAAGCCCCTCTTTCTTGGATGCATAGAAGATTCTATCGGTTGTCATCTTCCTTGTTCTTCCACACCAAGGCCTCCCCCCCAATAGTTGTGTTTTTATGCAAACTTAGAAGGCCAAGGATAGACCTCTTGGAAGTATTATTTCAAAGAGGGAGAGGGTTCAGGTTCCTCATGATATACCCACTAGTTGATGTCATCTTCTAGTGTATCTTTCCATAACCCAGGAGAGCGAAAGGTACTGGACCCCACATTTGGAGCATTGAGGGTGATAATATTATCTTCTTCTTTCAGGATAGACTAAGAAGGTTGGCCATACGTGTAAGGTGAGGGTGGCATGGTTTCCACATTCAATGTTGTGTGCATTTCATAATCACCACACCCCTTGTCAATGATTTGTACCTTGGTACGGGTGGAATCAGATGTGGATGATGGAGTGGATGAAGTGGTGGTTAGTGTGTTGGTGGATGAAGGGGATGATGATGTCTGAGGTGCCCCATTTCTACCCCTAGGCAATAATGAGAATGGGGAAAGGAAGCTTCTAATGCACGAAAATATTTGAATGGTTGAGGATCAGCTTGTATGGTTACTTCCATTCCTTGAAATGGGAATTTCAGACATTGGTGATAGGCAGATGGAACGACCTGCATAGAGTGAATCCATGGGTGGCCAAGGAGGATGTTATATGGAAGATAAAGGTCCAAAACATAGAACATAGTATACTACACAATGGGCCCTACTTGAATAGGAAGGTAAATAGTACCTTCAGAATATCATTATGCATTATCATATGCCTTGATGGTGATAACTTAATTATTTAGGTTAGCTTGGGTGTATCCCACTTGTTTTATGAATTTTAACGTGCAAAGATTTAGGGCAGAACCATTATCTACCAAGACCCTTTTTACTTTATAACAATTCATGCCAACCTCAAGATGAAGGGGACGGTTATGACTTGAGTCAATGTGGGGCATATCTTTTTGACTAAAGCCTAATTGGTAGGTCACTGAGAGGTGTCCTACCAATGCTTGAAATTGCACAGGGTATGTCATTGGGAACTTGAGTGTTCTGTAAGGCTTTGTTTAGGATTTCTTGGTGCATGGGAGAAGACTTAAGAAAATCCAAGATAGAAATTTAGGCCAAGGTCTTTCCTAGATGATCAAGAATATTGTATTATAAAATTATAGACCGTGGCTGAGTGGATGTGGTGGCTCCTGAGACTGTGATACGGGTACAGTGGGTGGTGACAACACATTGTGGGTCCTTTCCTTTGATGCGTATCATAGATACATGTGGTTCTACTTATTCGATGTGCATGACAAGGCCTTCATAATTAAACGACACATTTTTGTAACTGATGTCATTAGTGTTGTTATTCTAATTATTATTGTTGCTAGGCCTGGGATTTGATTTTGATGTACTAGGACCTTGGTTGTGCTTAGGAAAATAATTCTGATATATTTACAATTGAGAATTAGATGAAGCTATCATGTTGGCATCCACATGTATTTCACCCCGATCTATGAGATCCTAGATGTACATTTTTAGACCTTGACACTTTTTCAATGTATTCCCTTTAATCTTGTGAAACTCACAGTACTCATTTTCTTTAAACTAGGTTACCTTAGGCTTGGAATCGTCAAGGGATTTAGTTACAGGATATGTGATCAGGTAATTAGCTTGAAGGAGCCTATTAAAAATGATACTTAGGGGTTCTCCCAATTGATTAAACTGACACTTGTTTCCCCCTTGATTTTTTTGATTGGATTTTTGGGGAGGATGAGGTGCTCCTTGGGGCACGGATATGGCATTTGGAATTGACTGTTGTGGAGGAGGATATTGGGGCTTCTGCAAGGAATTGGCCACTTGGACATGTTTGGTGTCCGTGCCACCATCATTGACAATATTTTCATTCTTGTTCCAATAACGAGGCGTGTGCCTAGATGACCTCTCTTTATCAAATTTGAAGATTTTGACTTTCCCTTTAGCAATAAGGAATCTCTCTAGGATAGGACCTTTCTCTACTATGGCCGCAAAGTTTGTGACACAGTAAAGTCTAAAGTTGTGGGCCATATCTGGATGGGATTTTTCAATAAATAGGACCATGTCTTTCTCCCTAAGTGGGGATTTCATCTGGCTAGATAAAGCTCGCCATCTTTGAAGATAGCTTGCAAACGTTTGTCCATCACACTTCTTTTCTTTCAAGAGATCCAACATATCGATATCCTTCTCTAGATTAAAGGATAAGTTAGAGACAAACTCTTTTGATAGTTTTGCAAAGGATTTAATAGATCTCTTCTCGAGACCCATAAACCAGTCAAGAGCTATTCCTTGCAAACTCTTAGGAAACAATCACATGAGGTAATTCTCATTATGCAAGACTTCTTGACAATGGGCGTAGAACTCTTGAAGGTGAGCCTTGGGGTATTTGGTTCCTTTATACTTATCAAACTTTGGAATTTCGAAGTGCTTAGGAAAAGGGACTAATGATATAGAGGGATCAAATAGATAAGGACAAATGTCTTTGAATTTGAACAACTATTTGTCAGTCCCTTCTTGTAAATCCCTTAGCGTAGCTTTTACTTCTTCCAAATATTTGTTAATAGGTGTTGCGGGAGTCGGATTAGATGGATTAGGATGATTGTATGGGGGATATTGTTGGTATGGCACAGGAAAAGTTAAATCATAAGTGGGTTGAGGTGTATATGGAGGTGTTTGTTGGCTCTAATTGATGTAAGTGGATTGAAGATTAACGTAAGGTGGATATGAGGATGACGGATTTTGATGGTAAGAGTTGGAAGCTGCTTTTTGATAGGATGGCTACTATTGATAATATGTAGTGGATGGAACACCTTGTTGATATTGTGTAGGATTTTGATAGTATGAAGAGGTTGAAGCCCCTTGTTGATATGGTGGTGATTGTTGATAGTAAGAGGTAGATGGACCACCCTACTAATAAGATGGTTGTTATTAAAGGTAGGATGGATTGGATTAGTAATGATACACAATGGTGGGTTGTTGTGTGACATATCGAGGGGGTTGTGGATTTGATGACTACTGGTAAGGATTCATGTGTGATTGCAGAGGTTTTGTGTAAAGAGGCGATTGAGTCCATGATGGATTCTGGGAGGCCAGATGCAGATTTGAATTAGGATTGGATGGAGCAGTATAGGTAGTATACGTGCTAGATGGATGGTATAGATATTGTGTGAGAGGATTACATTGTTTTTGCATGGTAATGTGTGTATGTTGAGGTGGATTTTTTTGATGTGGTGGTTGTTAGTAGGATGTACGAGATGGGAAATGTTGTTGTTGTGGGATTGCTACAGAAGTGCCATGTGGTGGTTGTGATGGCTATGATGTACTTTGTGTCACCTAGTGTGGTGGTTGCGTAGGAACGGTAGAGTGTTGTTGAGGAATCGAAACATTTTTTCTTTGATTGTGACATTGTGTTGTAGAGGTTGCTAATGAGGTGGTTGGGATCAGTAAACAACAGTAATATTATGTTGTTGGGGCATTTACAAGGAGATAACCGCGTGTTGAGGTTGTGCTTGCAATGCACTTGACTATTGAGGATTACCGGGAGGTTGCTGGAATGTGGGTGGTAGTAAATTGCCAAAAGGATTAGATCTTGGAGGTGGCATCAATGCAAGGACAAGTGTGCCCCCAGTATTGATGGGTGGCTGACCAGGATGTTGAGGTGGGAGTGGTGCAGCGGATGGAATGTATTGTGGCATGTTGTAGGCATAGGGGTCTTTAGGATTGGGTTATGTTGTAGAAGTTGCGACTAAGAGGCAGGGATAATGTATGATTTAATGTATCATGACATTTCTGAATTTAGGGTGATACCAATTCTCTATGGGTGCACCTTCGGGGACATATGAATTCTCTGGATCATTTTGTGAACTTTGTAGATTTGTAGGTGCTAGAAGGGTGTGGTTACCGGCATATTGTGAAACATCAAAATCAGATGGTGGTTTGATTCCTCTCATGATTAGAGTGACGATAATCTTATCCCCAAATTTATTGAGGAGGCAATCCATCATCTAAAAATTAATAGGATCACTAAGGTATTCATCAACTGTGACCTTAGGTTGATTGACCATGTTTTCATCGTTGGGTGGTGTGGTGTTTTGAACGTCAATATTGGATTGTGATGAAGCACCATTATGGGGATCTTGTGGGATATTCATGGTGTTGTTGGGATCTTGTGGGATATTCGGCTGGGAACCTTGGGCTTGTTGTTCTACCATTTGCTTCTTTTCTTGTGATTATGTCTGAATGGGCATGAAAGTGCAAGACTACCAGATGAACTAAAATGTGGTTAAACTCTATGATGCAATGCAAAGATGACCTAAGTGACGATTGGAGGATCGATTGGATTGGATGAGGGATCAATTGATTGGATAATTGGATAAGGATGTGATTGGATTAGATTGGATAAGATGGATTAATAAAATGATAGATAAGATTGGATGAGATTGGATGATTGGAAGGGATTCTAAATTGAGTTCAGAAATCACCCTAGGTGACTTAAGGTGTTGATTGATCGGATTAAAGGATGAAGAGATGATTATGGCACCAAATCCACGTTAAGATGGAAGGGGATTGATTGGGCCGAGGATGATGACTGACTTAGGATGAATGGAAATCCTAAGCAAATATTGAAGGATGATGATCGATTTCAGTCACCTATGTCAATTCGGATAATAACTTCAAACGAAGTTCAGAGGATTTGGATTAATAAAATGATTATGGATATATAACTTAAGGATGATTAAGGATGTACCTATATGATCTAGATAATGATTGAATGCAGATGGGTCAGGATGCAAATGGACTAAAGTGAGGATTATGAGTAAACAAAATATGCAGACGACTGAGAAAACAACAAGCTTTTTTGGATCCCAACAGGTTATCATTTTGGACAAATATTAGGGTCATGTAATAGGTACAAGGTTACTCATCTTTGGGTCTAGGCCACCCAAATGAGGGTTGGGTCACCCAACCTAGGGTAGGGTCGCCCAACCTGGGGCTGATTCACCCAATTTTGGGCCAGGTCACCCAACCTAGGGTCAGGTCACCCATTTGGGGAAAAACCTAAATAGCTTTCAGACTTGTCTAAGTCGGTCAAGTAATGTTGATAAATGGGATGAATGGGTAGATGGACTACCAAGACAAGAAAATGGACGCTCGAAACTGGCGAATAGATGCACGACACGGGTGAACCGATTTATGAAATAGGTGAACATATGCTCAGAACTGGCAAATGAATACATGACATGGGTGAACGTATGCATGAAACGGGTGAACAGATGCACAAAACAGGAAAATGGATGTTCGAAACAGGTGAACAAACACTCAAAATGAGAAAATGATGCTCGAAACGAGAAAATGGATGTTCAAAATGAGGAAATGGATACACAAAACGGGTAGACGGATACTCAAAATGGGAGAACCACACTCAGAATGGGAAAATGGATGCATGGAACAAGGAAATGGTTGCACTTAATGGGTGATTGGACACTCGAAACAGGAAAAAAACTGACAAAAAGAAGGTGGGATTGATTGTTCTCAGGGCAAGGTTGCCTATCTCAGGGCAAGGGTCGCCCAACTTGGGGTCAAGCTACCCCTTTTAGGGTAGGGTCACCTATTTGGGGGTTCGGTCACATGTTCAATGAAAATTGATCAAATTTAACTTGAACAGAGTAGAAAACAACTTAGACAGAAGGGCCAGGTCGCCCCTGTTGCGAGCAAGGTCATCCCTATTAGGGCTAGGCCACCTTTATTAGGGACAAGTCACCCCTTTCAGGTCTAGGCCACCTCTGTGATTTGAATTGGACTTGAATTAGGCAAAAACAACTATGGAAAAGCACAAAAAGCATAGCAAACAATAAGCAAAAGGCCAAGACTAACTTGTCTGAACAGATACGCACTGGTTTTTCACAAAGAAGATAATTCCAACAAAATAATCCTAAGATTAGTGTGAAGGTATGGCCAACACGGTCCTCTAACTAGGTTGAACAGGGCAACTAGGGAGTCCCCGATATATGCAGGATACGTGGGGCACAACCGTGAACACCAGCTTATCACAAGTGTGAGTCGAGAACTTTCAGTGAGATACTGAAAGCTCGAACCAACTCTTCACGTCTTGTCTAGGTATCACCCTAGCTTTGACACTGCTAGACATGACATGACTGGATTGAGGTACAAATTTCACTCTTCCCCCTTTATATACCCCACTAGTAACACTTGGTTGGGATCGTCCCTTGGGGTGATGAAATCCCCAAGTAGGTCATGTTAAAAAGAATGTAAACACAAAAGGACTAAGTGGACTACAATTTCTCTTCACCCAGGATCACCAAATGGCGCAAGGGGATTGGATACATCAATAGTCCACCTTTACAATCATGAAAAAAAATTCTTTGACTCCCCCTAATTAGATCTATGTGCCTAGTTAAAATGAAAATGATAAGCAAACAATCTAACTAACGAAGGTGGTTCTCTCCTCGTGCAGTAAATATGTTAGAAGTATTTATTTTTGGCCTTCAACAAACATGAAATAGCTGCACAAACGTTAAAAAAAAACTAACACACTCACAAAAAAAGCAAGTTAGAGGATCAGTACCAAGAAAAATAGTAATAATTGAACTCTGGAATGAACTTTTAACTCTCTACTTTTACCTCAGTTACCTTTGTCCAGAGCCAAGTCGCCTCTGTGTTTTGGGCAAGGTTGGCTCTGTGGGCCAGGTCGCCCCTTTCTGGGCCAGGTCAGCTTTGTTAGGGCCAGGTTGCCCCTTTTAGGGCTAGGTCAGCTCTGTTAGGTCCAGGTCACCCCTTTTTGGGCTAGGTCATCCCTTTCTAGGCCAGGTCAGATCTATGTTTTGAGAAAGGTCACCTCTATGTAACCTAGACCTACAAAATATCAAAAAACAACAAATGTGGAAAGAACAGACCTATTTGTGGGTCCCACTGGGTGTGCCAGAAATGTGTGCAAGTGATTTTCCTACCCTAAGATGTAAAAGAAAATGAAATGCAAAAGAGAAAAAACCAAAAAACACTCAAGATTAGCCTAAGTTGAATCCAAATAAAAATAAAAAATAAAAGGAACTTTATACCTTGCTTGGATTGATGAGTTGGTTGGCCCTTTCATGTATCTTGATTGTGTTCTCCTTTTTTTGAAAATGATGCAAAAGTGGATGCAAAACGGAGAGGAAGTAATGAGGATTGCAATGATGGAAATGGGTATTGTAGTAAGTATGGTAGGTGGATGCAATAAAAGCTTCAATGGCTGCAATAATGGAGGATGAATGAATGCAAGTGCTAAGTGCTTGAATGCTTAGTTGAATGCTTGAATGCTCAAGTAAGTGAATGCATAAATGAATCTAATTGAATGAAAATGAGACCAAATCTTTCAATTTAAGGGAAGAGTCTCTAGAGAAATGGATGGCTAGGATTTAGCCAACATGGACAAGATGGCGATTTGTGGTGAGTTGAGGACTCACAAGTCCTCACATCTTTCCATGTGGAATATGAGGTGTGAAGAGGAAAAATTATGTGGAAAAATAACATGTGAGGTGGAGGTACTTGCAAGTACCTTGGGATTAGGGGAATATTTCCTAAAAAAAGAAGTCCTTGTCCCCATATGAGGTTGTTGGTGACAAGTGAGAAAATTTAGAAAATCTTCTCTTATCATCATGGGGATGGGAGAAGTTGTCGAGAGAATAAATGTGAATTTTAAATTCACATGATTGGAAGTACCCTATGGATAAGATAAGGTCCTCTTAAAGGAAGTCCTTGTCCCATGTGACTGATGTGACCTATGAGGGATTATGGGGAAGAGAAATGTATGAGATAAATAAATGTGAATTTTAAACTCACATGGGGAAGAGGTCAATGCCTGATAAGGAAAGTACCTATGAAATGTTGACTTGGAGGACATACCAAAAATGGTAAGTGATTAGATTAAGGTTGTGAAAACATGTGATTAGGAAGATTAATGAGGATTAGAGACAAGTGGCCAAATATGAAGAATGTGACATTAATCTTGATTAAGGATGTGCACATCTTAGTCATGGATTAATTAAGTTGATCTAGATTAGAGGAAGGTTATGGAGGATGGGACAAGGAGAGATAAAGAATAAATTTAAAATTGATTTAAATTCATAAATTTAAATGACTAAATTAAACAAATGGATAAATTTATTTAATTTAGAGAAGAAAGGACAAAGTATTTAATTGTTAAATTAAATACTTTAGACACCTTAGAAAAAGGGGGAAATTTTAATTAAATAATTTATTTAATTAATACTGATGAAATGGATGAATAAAGGATACAAATTTGACCATATGGGAGTGGTAAAATTTGGATGTCTACAATAAGAGATAAAATAACTTCCAATCAAGGACACGTGTCAACCAAGTTTCAACATGAGAAACTCAAAAGGCTAAGGGAAATAAATTTTATATATAAAGTTTCCTTGAGAAATGCCTAAAAATATGTGATGTGTGATGAAATAGGGGACTATAATGTGCCAAAGGACTACAACACCTAGGAAAGACACTAGCACAACTAGTCATGTGTCACATAAATATTTTAGAGTCTTGAAAATGTAATAAAAGTCTAAAAATTGCATAAAAGTCTAGAAATTATATTCTAGTCCCATTTTTGTGTTAGTCCAAGCCAAATATTAAAAATTAATCATTTATAGGTCTCATACCTAGGGATAACTCCCAAAACTACAAAAATATAACACACATGACTCTAAAATTATTGAAAATGACTAGGAGACCAAGGTGGACAACCACACCCAATCTCTAACCCACACGCAAACAAAGGAGATACTTCCCAAGGACTGAGAGATTGAAAAGGGACTCTAAAAAATTCTAAGAATGCACGGGAGAAGTATAATGTTCCCAACACATCCCCACTCATGCTCCAACTAAAAGAAGAACCCAAAATAACACCTCACTAAGGCAATTCTCCCACTCAAACAGAAGACTAGATAACAATATATAACATGTGTTTCAAGTTACCATAATTGAATATTTTTATCACATTACATTTAATTTAAATAGATATTCAAATATGCTTTGAGTTTATTTTAGCTAATATGGCAATAATTATGAAAATCATGTAAAATGATATGTGTGTTTGACACGGTCGAGACACGATAAAAGAAATAATCTCATTGTCACCACTTATATGTGAAGTTCATAATCAATTTACTAAGAAGGTTTCAACATAATAATACATTTAAATGCAAAGACTCAAATGTCCTAAATTATACATTTTACAAAATATAGCAATAATGAGAAAGGTAAAGGCAAGGAGTAGAAGACTCCCATTTTTACATCCTTTCAAATTCCAAAATTTTGCAAGTTCCCAATGGTTGTTTCACGCCACCCAACCATGTGGCACATATAGGTCCACCGCATCGTGCTAGGAGATAATCACTTGGGCACAAACATACACACTCACACAAAACAAGGGAGTGGGGCTCACACACACACCAACCAATAGAAACCACCATCATAACATCCATTTGAAAAAAAGTAAAGTCATAATGGTATACATTCCAACAAGAATAATAAACCAATCAAACCATAAACATGCTTGGGTGGAATACATCACCACAATAAGTTAAGAGATAGTCCATCTCATATAACATACAATTTCCAACAATGAGCATATAAAAGTGGTATGAACATAAATTATAATCAAGGTCCCATTCAATCACACACACACATGGATATAGGTGGAATTGTATAGGATATAACCTCCAATGATAACAAGGATGAGGGTACTAGAGGGATGCAAAGAGTGTCCACACACTAGCAAAAAGGTTTGGCTGTGTGAGCTTGACTACAAATCTCCATCGCAAGGTGAGAAGAGTAATCAAGTGACATCCACCAATTTTATCTAAGTGTGATATTTCCTTGTTCAATCATACTAAGCTTAAGGAAGTTCTCAAATATATCACTAACTTACATCTTGTTTCTTTTATTACCCAACGAATTTCCTTAATTATCCCATAAATACATAACGCTTACCTATTGTATCCTCAAAATTATCTAGATTCAAGATAACACTGAGAGCCATTTTTTCCTAACCATATGCCTCAATCATAAGTTCAACATTCAAAACATTACCATTTTAGGTATGACACAAAAATTAATGCACAAAAAGTGGAACATAAAAAAAATTGGACATGGTCCCATAATAATCTACTAGACAAAAAATATAACTCAACCTTACTTCCCTACATTATAATTCCGTATTAATCATTCCCAATAAACAATCAATTTTTATTTTTAATGTAAAACCATAAATTTTCCCAATCCATGATTGATGAGTGTTTAAAATTCAAAAAATTTAACAAAATTGAATTTTTCAAAGTACCCTTTTGGTTCAAATGTGAACAATACTCTTTTGCAATAAAAATTCAATTTCCTAATTTATTATAAACTTTGCCATAACCTTAGCTTAAAATTAAACAATTTAAAAATCCACAACTATAATTGTATTTCAATGAAAATATAAGAATTTGATTATAAAATAAAAACCATATGCTACCTCAAGGGTGAGCATGGAAAGCACAAATATAATAATCTCTCAAACAAGGAAAAGGAAAGATTTTACCTTAAGTTTGAATCACCAAAATGTTAATTTTCTTCAATTTTATTCAATTTGAGAAGGCAATTCAATCACACCTTTAAATCCTTCCTTCCTAATCAAATTAAAACCTCATTCAATCTCCAATCCAATCCAACCATTCAAAATTTTGGTAGAGAGAGGTTTTTGGAGAGAGTTTCTTGTCAACCTACAAGTGCTCTTAAAAATCATAAAATTCCTAAAGTCAAAACAAAATGGTCTATTTTCTTTTCATGCATGTATCTCATTCAATTGAGTATTTATTTTTGCAAGTGTGTGAAATATATGGTAGAATAGATGCCCATTTATTATTTAGTATTTATTTATGCAAATATGTGAAATAGATGGTAGAATATATGTTCATTTATGATTCAGTATTTACTTCTACATGTGTGTGAAATAGATGATAAAGCAGTAAGAAAATAGGAAGAGGTTCCTTAATTAGAATGATTCACTATGTCACTATCAAAACTTAAAGACCAAACCATAATTTTGAACTCCCCCCAAAATCCTTACCACAAACAACTCCAAACATCGCCCTAGATTGATAAGAATTAAATTTTAGGATCTAACTGAGGATTACAACGAACGTATCATTTTGGCACTGTTATTGGGGAACATAACTATCAAGTTGAGGTGTTGGTAGGGTTTGTAACTAAAGTCTTATATTTTATTATTAGGTCTACAAATTCATAAGGAAATCATTAGTGAGCACAATATAAGAACTATATTTCAAATCCATTCTAAGGGAATCCTCAAACCAATTATCAAGTCAAGAATCACACACATCCCTTGTACCTTACATCAACATGGTCAAAAATAATGGAGGTGAAGATAGACCAACCAATAGAACCTTCTCATATCCAATTTCCTTGAATATGGACTCAAACGAGCCTCCTATGAATAATATCGCCCAATCAATGTTACTAACATTTAGAGGAAATTTTTTGAGGATCCAAACCAATTTCTTTTTGAATTCAAAGTCTTTTTTCAAACCTATGACTATGGGGCATACTTGACCAAAAACTATAACCTTTTCCCTCCACCTTGAAGGAATCATCCCTATGTTGGTTTCATGTGGGATTAACTATTATAGACACTTAAAAATGTCTTGAACGTATCACATATCCTAATATCGCCTATTAACATCATTTTCCTCATTTTTACCTAATTCTTCTATTTAATTAAATATTTTATTATTATTTGATTAAATTCACCTTTTTCCTCTATTAATTGAATAGCTCACATTATTTGGTTAATTCATCATTTTTCATCATTTCTTACTAATTTTTCCCTTTAGTGGAATAATTTTTAATTAGTTAATTAAAATCAATTTTCTTCCTTCCACCATAATTAAATATTTTTTATTATTTAATAAAATCTATTTTTTCCTCTATATCACATGATTAAATAATTTTTAATTATTTAGTTAATAAATCCTAATTTCTTCCAATCATCATAATTAAATAATGTTCATAATTATTTAATTCCCTAATTTCTTCCAAATTTCACAAAGAATATTCCTTTTTCAAAAAAGGATATTAACTTGGAAGCAGGATTTCAGAATCTTTGTGCAACAGTATGGGGCTAAGTGATGGTTGGGGGTGGCAAGTATAAGTACTTGTTTAGTATTGAGGTACCATATGGAAAGTATGGTTTTGTATGTATAATGTCTTAGATATGTCTTTGTTTCCCAGTGTTAGTTGGTTTTGTATATGTATGTCTTAGATATGTCATAGTTTCCTAGATATAGTCGACAACATGACCTTGCATGGTCAATTTTTGGGTCTTCATTTGTATAATCTAGTGAGAGTGTTTGGGATCTGGTTCTTTATCTCTTGGTTTGGAAAGTCAAAATTCGTATGCCCCTATGTGTTTGTGCTAGCTATGTAACTTTTTGGATATATTAATATAACTACTCTCTTATGCATCAAAAAAAATAAAGAGGTTAACTAAATGAAAACAATCATTCAAAGGGATTATTTCAATAATATAGCTCCTATACTTAATGTAAAACCAATAGCATGACAAACAAGGTAACGTATACCTAATAGTTCTAATTTGGATGTATTATTGACACATTTTAATTATATTGTCAAGGAAGATCTAGATTCTTTGATCTAACATGTGGAACTAACAAGGTAAGTTCAAGTGTGTATGTAACTATATTAAAAATATAAGTAGGGTCCACTAAGTCACCACTAAACCCTAAACCCTACATTTAATCTTGATATATTATTGAACTCATATAATTTATTTTTTAAAATAACTTAACTAAATATCTAACTTAAAATTAAGAAAGAGGTTAACGAATGAAAGTGATCATTGGAGGGGATTATTTCGAGAGATATGTTCCTATACCTAATGTACACACCCAATAGCATGACAAACAATGTAATATGTATACCTAATATTTCTAATGCGGGCATGCTACTGACATGTATCTTGATGATATTTTCAAGATAGGAGCTAGGTTCTTTCATCTAACATGTGGAGTCAACTTGAGGTAAGTTCAAGTGTGTACAACTATATTAAAAATATAAGTAGGGTTCACTAAGTCACCACTAAACCATAAACCCTAAACCCTGAGGAAGATCTATATAGGATGGAGGAGGAGTTAAAGGACGAGGGCAATGAGATGCTATACCATTAATGGAACTTCATATATATCAATGAAAAAATAGATAAATTTAGGAAAGGTATATATTGTGGATGTTATTAAGCTTCAATGAAAAAGTGGAGTGGGTCTAGGCGAGGAAGATACCACCACAAATGAACATAAACTAAATGGAAATTAAGTGTTGAGGAAAGGGGTTGATGAAAATTTCCAAGTTGGAAATAAGGGTCAAACAATAACAACTTATAATTTTTATTAAATGATGAAATTAAGGTCCCTTATACCTAGATTATCTTATTATAGATAAATATCCTAGATTTTAAGTGCCATAAGAACATAAACCTAACTTTTCATGTCACTTTTGTTCTGGTTATATTGGAAAAATAGGTTTTGAAGGGACCTGAAACACTTTACATCACATAAGAGAAAAAAATTCTAAGAGAGAGAGAGATTGAAGCATAAGCAGCAGCCAAAAGTAAACCAACAACCATTTATTTCATGTCACTTTTGTTAGTTAACTATTAATTGAGAATTATAGTAATCCCTGTTAGAGTAATAATTTATTATGCTTAATTAATTACATCATACTGGTTAATTAATTAAGTCACTTATTCCTCTAGTTGCTTAAGCTAAACTTAGGCACATTAATAATTGATTAATTATTAAGTGTGCACACTAGGGTTTCATTTAGGGTTTCCCTTTTAGGGTTTCTTGATCTCCTTCATAAGGATTGATCTCTTTGTAATAACCGAGATTCTGATAATGCATTTTACACTTTGAGGTTTACAGATCTTGTTTTGTTCTGAATATCTTTTGCATGTAACAGGTTATTGCATGCAGGTGATCCTTGGATTCTAACATGGTATTAGAGCTCCAGACCTGTCGCTGCCTGTTCGTGATCTGAAGATATGGCTTCTCAGTGAGTTTCAAGTGCAAGGGTTTCCACAGGCATCTTTTTTTGCAAGATCTGGGGGTAGCTGAATTTTCGGGACACTATGGGCTCAAACGGACGTCACCATTGCATTCGCAGCGCCCCAAAACCTTAGAAACGCCTGTCAAATCGTCCATTTTGGAGCAGTTGGTTTTTGAGGCAAAATTTTTTTGCCAGGGAAGTCGTACGACCTCCCCAGCACGCATTCCGAGGCAGTCCTTCTCACGAAAATCGAGAAAAAATTGAAAATTGCGCATCGGTTCTTGCGCCTCCGGTTCGGAAGAATTCCGCCACCCGGCAGCCACCGGGCGGCCACCAGGGGGCCGCCGGTCCGCCGCCGCCGGGCGGCGCTCAGCCCATACGCCACCTCCAGCTCCGCCAGCCCTTGAGGGCTTCTCATCCTCGGCCACCGGTCCCATGGAGAACCACCTGCTCCGCCCCAGCCCCCTGCTCTGCGCCCACGGTCACATGGGTGACTAGGGGCCGAAATTTTTCTGCAGGGAGGCTGATTTTTTGCGACGATGGTCTGCAAGCCGTCAAATTTATGCCTGTGAACCGATGACGTTAGCATCCGTACGGCCCCTCCTTGCCCCTCCTAACCCTAGTTTGCCCTAAAAGAGCAGTTTTTTTGTTTTTGGCATAACTTGGGCATACGGTATCGAAATCGGGCCAACGAGATATCGCCGAAAAGCTGGTTCTGAGAACTATCTTGTGGTACTGTTTATTTTATAGTATTTTCCTATTTTACTGCATTTATTGCTGTTTGAATTTAGATGTACTTTTTATGCTTCCGAGCTCATAACTCTTTGCCACGATCTCCGATTTTGGCTATCTTTGCGGCGTTGGAAAGGTATTGAGGAGCTCTATGTTGCTGTCCATGCACTTTTTTCTGTATCTATCCCAGGTTTTTTGTTAATCTAGATTTGGCCCAATGGGTGTTTTGGAGATTACTTGGATATTTTGGCAGTTGGGAGAGTGCATCTTGCATCTTTGCACTTCATTTTCAATGATACATTATTTAATAATCGACTGCTGCTTCATAGATTCCAGAGTTGTTCCCGTTTGGAGTTTTCGAGTGTTCCGTGGCATCGGGTCTACTGTTGCATCATTATGATTCCGATATGGTTTCGTGTAGACAGAAGTATCTTTCCTTGCTTGCCAGATTGCGGTTCCAGTGTTACTCTACAATGTTCTTCCAGTGCTTCTTTGCAGCATGTCATATCATTGTAGGGGGGTTTTGTCCCACTGGGTTTTCCTCCTCTACCTCTTTCTTGCATTTGTAAATGGGTACCTGATCAGGCCTAGTTGCGGGACCCATCTTTTCTTGCATGCATCTTATTCTAGTGTTTTAGCTTCTTCCTAAGTTCATCTTAAGGGGGGGTGTTAGAGTAATAATTTATTACGCTTAATTAATTACATCATCTGGTTAATTAATTAAGTCACTTATTCCTCTAGTTGCTTAAGCTAAACTTAGGCACATTAATAATTGATTAATTATTAAGTGTGCACACTAGGGTTTCATTTAGGGTTTCCCTTTTAGGTTTTCTTGATCTCCTTCATAAGGATTGATCTCTTTGTAATAACGGAGATTCTGATAATGCATTTTACACTTTGAGGTTTATAGATCTTGTTTTGTTCTGAATGTCTTTTGCATGTAACAGGTTATTGCATGCAGGTGATCTTGGATTCTAACAATCCCTATGTAAACTTGCAAAAAATAATATTACAAATGTGTAAGAGAGGACAAGTGTCTTATTCCATATTTTTTAAGAGACCCAACTATTATTCTTTCTTAGTATTTTGATGTACTATTTTTTTAAATATAGCCTCATTTAAATAAAGATGCAGTATGGTCATGCAACTTAAGACATGTGTAGACTTGTAAATTTCCTATAACACTTGCAAATAATAAATTACTACATAAACACATACAAGTGAGACATATTTATAAACTATATAATGGATTCACTCCTTAAATAAACTTATGATACATGATCTTATTATTTGTTTTTCACATGCTCTATTGTAATGGGAGGCTATATTTTTGTAAATTAGAGCCTTATCCTAACAAGATGAAAAGTTGAGTTTTAAAGGAAAAAGTGAAATACATATATGCAATTCAACAAAGTTACAACATAATATAGGAATGAAGATTGTACAAGGATAATTTTTTGCATTCACACATATAAGTTAGAATCTACAACTATCAACCACAACATCATAAATAAATATAGCATCAAACAATGCACATACTTTAGTGATCTATGTGCAAGAAAAATATTTTCTACTATGGTAAGTATAGTTTAGGGTTGAAGGGTTGAATAGAATGGAGGTTGATAAGGTTATGGGTGAGGAAATGATGAAGAACATGAAATATAAGAGATGAAATAGCTTCATATACTAGTGGTTACCTATTGAATGAAGGGAGAAGGCTAGGTTAGATGGGGAAGAAAAACCTAAGGGTTTGGGTAAACTTATTTAATGGTTGGTTTAAGGATCTGGGGTGGGGATCAAATAAGTTATTGGTGTTCTTATTCAAGTACTTGAGTATTATTTTCTTGATAAAAATATGGAGCTAATGATGAAGAAGGGGCATTAGATGTGGAGGAGATGAATTTAAAATTTGAGCACCATATATATATATATATAATATTTAAGGTAGTATCTAGTGTGTAACAAAAGGGATATTTATGTAAGAGAATTGAATCATGAAGCAATTCATGAAAATATTCCCAATTTAAATACCCGAACTATGTACATTAGACTTAGGAATAATATAAGAGACTTCAAGGGAGAGAATATATATGCACAAGAAAGATTAAATTTATGAAGACTTCTAATTTGGGCTTTATCTACAATATGTACAAGGATGAAAAAACTAACCAATTAGGCCCCTATGTTCAATTGAACTTGTATTCCATGAAAATATACATAATATAATTCTATAGAAATGAATATATATAGTTCTAGACAAATAATGAGTAGAACCATTTTAAATCTATTTTATTTTTAAGGAAATGTGAATTTAAATTTAAGTAGAATATTATCATCACTCTAATGGTCAATACATGTGGATCTATGAATTTCCTATCACATTATATATTTCAAAGTTTGGCATGATGAATTATGGTAGGGTAGTTGGGTGAATATAATGGATAAAGAAAGAGGGGTGTCAAGGAGGTCTGGGCTTTTATCCTCTAACATAGAAGATAATATGGGAGTGGCTCATTTTCATATTGTCTTGATCCTATACATTTTTCTCATTAGTTGGCCTATTTATAAGTTCAATAGTGGAGGTTGGGACATTAAGGGTGGAAGATATTGACTTCATCAAAATAGGATTTGTGAATGTGAATGGTTAGGAATGATTTATAAGAAATTAATTAAGGGTGGAAGATGTTGACTTTGTCTAAAAGTTGATCAAAAATGACTTAATTATTGAATTTAATATATGATTTATAAAGAATATTTAATAACAATAAGGTTTTATAACATTATATATTAGTATAATATATATACATGTTATAATGGTATGGGACCTAATAAACTTTTTCTAATAGACGAGCCAAGAAAATTGGTGGAAATAAATGATATAGAATAAATTAGGAGAAAGAGGATAATGATGGAGGTCCATGGTGACTTCCTAATAGTGAGGAGTATCTAATTTCTACTGAGCTATGCTTAAATTATGGAGGAAATGAACCATGGATATGTTAGATAAGTGTGGGTAATGAGAAGAAGGCAGTGAAGGAAAGGAATCTAACCATATATGAATGACAAAAATGTAGGAGTGGAAGTGAATTCCAAATAAGGAATAAAAAAGAAAGAGGAGATAGAATTTCATCATAGGGATAGAAAATGATTGTTAGATGGAGGTGGTGTGAATATTTGACATGGATAGGAATGGACCAATGTAAGTTTTCTAGGTCCATAATGTAAAATGGGATGAAAAGATATAAGAGAATCAAGAAGGTGATATAAATGAGTGTATCATATATGTGGGATGTAAAAATTAAAGAAGGTGTAGCTTGTATATATGATATAATATAAGGATATGGATATTTGGATATTTATGTTGTTCCATGTAGAACTAGGATGAAATGAAACAAGAGGATTTATATCTAGATACATAGAAGTAGGATTCATGACTTAGGAACTAGATTTCGTAGAATGAGGAGTGAGTGGGTTCATGGTAGAGGAGGGAGTGAGGAGTGAATGGGTTCACCATATCAACATAACTTTTTTTGTATGAAGTGTTAGTTTTTCAAAGGCAGATATCTAAAAGCTAAACGCAGATTTTATCAAATAAACCATAAATAAAATCACACATAAAATTAACACAGAGAATTTAACGTGGTTCACCCAATGTGGGCTACATCCACCAAACTGTAGCCATCCAATGATATTATTAACTAGTCCAAAACCCTATTACAATATCATGAATAATCACCTGTTTCTTATGATACTATAACTCTATCCTAAACCCTTTATAAATTAGGGTTATACAAAATCAGTGTTTTTTCCCTTTTTGTGATTTTTCCCTTTTTCAGTAATTTCGCGAAAAAGCAGGACAAAATTTTTTCTCAGGGGCTACCGCCCCCGAACCCCCGCCCGGGGCCCGGCCCAACCCCGGACCCCAGCAAGGATGCATGAAGAGTGTACAGTATAGAATGATTAGTCGCCACATACCAACATGAAGGATAAAATTCTAATTTTTTTTATTTACATTTATAACTACGATATCTAACCAGTTCATTTCATTTCATAGTGTTTTATTAAATATTTTTTCCTTAATCAAGTTTCGAAGTCAAACCAGTTACAATTCAGACATAAGCGGATTGTATAAAACATTTTTTTTGTATGTATCGAAATTCAAAAAAAAAATTAATAGATCAAGGACATCAATAGCCAACCTGAACATATTTTTTAAAATTTTATTTTCATAATCTACTAATTTTCCACATGTGCAGAACATAGAGCTTGATTTTCGATGAAAAACCTACATTCATAAGAAATTAAAAATAAATTTAATTACAATTATAATTTTTGGAAGCTTATAATAAGGACTACATGCTTACAACAAATAAATTTTAAATGTATTCATTTGATCCCCCGAAAGGTAAATCAAAAGTAGTTTTTTATCAGCATTTTCATAGGTGTAAAGGAGATTGTGTTATAGGTATGGTTTAAAACTAGCAAGGTTTTATCCAAGTAGCTTGGTCTAAGGTGGTTTGATCAAAACCTCTTCAATTGGAATCCTTTAAATGGAACTTTTCAGAGCTTAAATCATTATATTTTCTAAAAATATGTGATTTCAGCAAAAATCAGGATCTCCCAGAAAGTGTAAACCACTATTGTGGTAGCACCCACTTTCTTAAGAAGTGTCAATGCCTTTTAGAGTAGGGTCAATTCAATATCTTCAATACCTAAAGATAAATTATTTTGTGAAATTATTTCATATTCTATTTATGCATGACATGTGTGATTAGATAGATGAAAAAATTAACCCTCTTACAAGGAGTAGGAGGAATATTGGTCATGGATGGATTTATATGTAATCTATGATGGACAGTAATATTGTTAGTGTAACTCAGATTTTTCAGAATTGTGGATGGATGCTAACTGTTGCACAAGATTAAACATCAATTCTAATCTAAATAAAACAACAAAGAATGATAAGTAAGCATGATTAATCTAAACTAATAAAACTAGAATGATCTCATTGAATATGCAAATACTTCCTCGATTTATCTCAATTGTCCTTCTCCATTTTTCTGTATTGTTATTCTTGCCCTCAGATATTTGTGTGTTTGAATGCAAGCATAACTTCGTTGGGTGTCTCAGCAAAATATCGAAGATTGTTTCTTCTCAAAAATGTATAATGATTTCGGGAGAGGAGGAATAATGATTATGATAGGCCATTTTATAGATTTTGGGTTTTTGAATGATCGGCTCAGATTAAAAGAGAGATCGACATACAAGATTGATGAATGCCATGCGATGATTTATGTGACAGATAGAACATGAGTTAGAACATGAGTTCAACTGCAGGATAAAGACTAATTTTAGAACATGAGTTCCAATCTTCATCTTCAAAAATAAAAGAAATAGACTTTGTATGCAAAAGACAAAGTTAGAAGTTGAAGAATAATGCATTCGAATGCGAACTTGAGTTAATTAATTAAACAAAGATATTTAATTAATAAACACATACATGCATATGAGTTATAACTAGTTAATCGACTAGTTATGACAGAGAATCTTCTCGCAGAGATAAACTGGTGTTGAATTCAGAGATAACTGGAGAACTAAAAATAGATCTCGAGTCAAAAGATGAGTGGACGATTAGATAACTGGTTGATAGAGGAATGTGACATAAATAATTAAATATGAATTAAATGTTAATTTAATTCAACATTCGAAAATAGAAGATTTAATTAAATAAATAAAGATCATTTATTTAATTTGACTTTTGAAAAGGATTAAATGAATAATTAAATAATAAATATTTAATTATAGATAAAGGGGGTTAAATGAATAATTAAATAAAGATATTTAATTATAGTTGAAATATGACCAAGGGGTAATTAAATAATAAATTATTTAATTATGAAAGAGGATTTAATAATTTAGCGACATAATTAAATAAATATGATTTATTTAATTAATCAAGTTGAATAAAGATTAATAATGACTTAATGAATTAATTAAAAAGGGGTATTTAATTAATAGAGGAAATATGTGTTAGAAAGGGTAATTAAATAATTGACATTATTTAATCATGACCATGGATGAATATAAAATTATGTCAAATGTGGTGTTCGCGGGCCTAGACCAATTTTAGGTATCTACAGTTTGCCCCTCTTTCATACAATGTTGGTACGGCGTTGTGTCAAAGAAAATATGCCCTGATCGTGCCCCGACATGAAACAGGTTAGGGTATGCCGTAGTGAAAGGGAGAATGACAAGGAGGTAGTGGTATGCCCCCTCAAGAGGATATGCGGGTTTGAAGAACATGAATGTGCTTTTGAAATGGATAGATAATGGTGGTGAAGATGCAAAAAAGAAGAAATATTAGCATGGATGATTTCAGAATGTTAGTAAGAAACAATTAATGTTGGTTGATTGAGAAAATCCATATAATCTTCGATATATTGCCAAATACACTATACTTGCTTGTTATCATCATTGGGTGGGACATGACCCAAATGGATAGTACACACTATGATATGAGATAGACCATAGTGTACAAAGTTATCCATCTGTGAAAAATAGACAGTCATAGACAAGGAGTATCTTAACTCAGACTAAGGAGACGATGCCCCAGTCGTTTGGTCAAGACAAACCACATACAACAGACAAATAAAAGACGGGTCATGAGACATCATTGCTCCTCTAAATCCTTGATAGGACATCCTTGAGGAAACTAGTAACATGACTCAAAAACCAATGTTAAAAAGACAGTTGACAGACAGCAGCCAAAGAAAAATAATCCTGAGACGTCGTTGCTTCTCTAAATCCTTCAAGGGACATCCTTGAGAAAGCTAGTAACAGGATCTTGCACAAATCGATAAAAAGATAAGACAAAATAAGATATAAAGTCATAAAGCCAAATAAATGTATTCCCCAAAACTTGATCTTGTGGGATTGTTTGATGTTGATGTTTGACATAGCATAATGTGAGAGAATGACACATACTGCATAAGACATTGAGTCTGGTTTCGACTTGGTGACTTCTGTATAAGGCATGACAAAGCCTAGTTTCAGAAAGACACGTGTCGTATAAGACATTGGAGTCTAATGACATTGAAGTGACAAGCCACATGAGACTATGACAATTTGATGACGTCTGTTGACAAGAAAGACATATCTTGCGTAAGACATAGGTTGATTGCTTTGACAATGTGTTGGATATTGACTTGATCACTTTTTGAGATGTTTTTCCTTGTTGTTGCATGACTTGCTTTGATTCTTTGACTAATAAAAGTGTGTGTGTATAGACAGTGTATGACATGAGATGATACCTTAAACAATGATATGCAACTTGTGTGATAGTGATTGTGAATGAACCCTATTGGACTGACCTAGTGTGGTCTCAGGAGCTCATCAATTGATTAGCCTTGCCTACGTTGTACACGCAGAGACCTCGTAGTTCGACATGACCAATGACTTTGAATATACAAAGAGTCATGATTTAAAGTCTGTGATATATGACAAACCTAGACTGATTGACCTAATGCCTCGGGGGCACATCGATTGATGGCCTTGCCTACATCCCAGTTGCAGAGGCAACGTAGTTCGACTATGTCTATGACTGACTTAACATGATCGACTTGACATGATTGACCTGACATGATTGACTCTATTTTTGGGATTTTTTGATATTTTTTGGATTTTTTTTTAGATTTTCGAAGTTTTCTAATGTTTTTGGATTTTTCAGGACATTTTTGATGGTGTGACGAATGCATGTAAATGATGCCCACACACAAGAATCCAAGGACAACCATGATCTTGCTCCTATTCAAGTTAAATACCAATTGACCGGTGATGATGACAACAACGTTGTTTGACGTGGGAAGGAAACATCCCGAAACAACATGAAGATGACAATGATATAACAAGAGGATAATAGTCTGTCACAGGGCTAGGGTCAAAGTCAAGGAATGTTTTGGATGATGCGTTAGGTTGCCATATTGTTGCATTTGGAATGACTTGAGGAGGAATGGATGGGATGACGAGGGATCTTTAGAGCATAGACAAGGAAAACCAAGATGGATGATAGGTATAAAAGGACAATGGATGGCTTGGACTAGATAATTATCATATGGTCTCCAAGGACGATGTCGCATAGTAAAAAGGAGGCTATGAAGGTAATGACATGATAAGGTATGACCAAAAGATAGACATGTCAATTTTTTTTCCAAAGCATGACCTTTTTTTGTATTGTAGTCCTTATCAAGATCAAAGTAGGTGGAAAAATGGATGGGAATGATAGGGTGTAAATGGATAGATGGAAAGGTCATGAGGAAGACATGGGGGATGAGACAACTTGCCCCCAAGTGTAAATATCCAAATAGATAATTTCTCTTACACATAACGCCTGTTTGCTAGGTTTTCATCATGGTACTTATCCAAAGCGCCTGTTTGCCAAGTTTTCACCGTTGGACGATTTTTTTTCTCTTTACTATTTTTGTCATTTTTTTAATTTTTGGGGTGTCACCATGATGCCTGTTTGCCAATTTTTAATCAAGGTAACAATTTTTTCAAGATTGTCGTGATACTTTAGATGATCACTGATTGTGTTGAATCCATTGATGGTGCTGATGTAGAGACTGGAGCCATGATATGCCAATAATGACCTTTATGAAGTAGTTGTCTTGTTAGGATCATAGTGCTTGCATATAACTGATCGATGTCATCGTGACCCTTGTTGATACTAGAGTTGATCTTATCAAAATACGCACATCGTGGTAGAGTGCCATGAGAGTCCTTACAATAAAGAGTTGCTGCCAAGATGCGATGGATTTGTGACATGGGATTTTTGGACT
The DNA here is from genome assembly GCA_007115665.2 of Sequoiadendron giganteum. Lineage (NCBI taxonomy): Eukaryota > Viridiplantae > Streptophyta > Pinopsida > Cupressales > Cupressaceae > Sequoiadendron > Sequoiadendron giganteum. The sequence continues at coordinate 598,368,087 of CM021100.1, forward strand.
TTAGATGAGATGTTGGATTATGACGGATGATGGTAGATGTAGGGGGATTGTTCAGAAGTTTAGATGAATCACTTTTTATTTTCCAAACTTGGGATGTTGGATGGCGGAGTTTAGAATTTTGATTAGGATAGTGTTTGGAACCAACACTTTTATATGTCTTGCTTGATGACCATTGTGAAGGAGGTGGACATTTATTATATGTGGGAGTCCTCTTTTCTTGTGGCCCCACATTTTGATTGACTTTTGGATTTGAAATATTTTCTTTGCTTGATCCATTTATCTTTGGGATCCATTTTAACTTCATTTGTCCACTCGGATTTTTGATTGCTTTGATGGTCTTTGACATTTGATTTTGAACTTTGGATTTGTAATAATTTTTTTCTTTTTGTTGGTTCCAAATGGAAGGTTTATTCATGTTGGAATGATGGTTTATGGTGTGGATGGAAGGAGTTTTGGCAGAAATCTTATGGTAAGAACTACTCATGGCCCCCATTTTGATGTTTATATCAGATAAAGTTGCCCCCAATATCGAGGAGGTATCACTAAAACCATTAGATTCTTTGACTGATGAATAACCAAGACCCTGATGTATGGATTTTCTTGAAGTTGTACTGGTTCTTGAATTCCTTGCTCGTGTAGGCCTAGTCCTTTGCCTTGATATTGCATGTTCTGACAGATTTTGTTTGCAATGGGGTATTTTTTGTTTTGAAAACAATATGTTAGCCTACCATTGTGTATGTAGACATTGTTACTTGGAATCTTCTCTTCTACAAGAAATCCTACTCTGACAAATATAGATGATCTTATCTGATAAGATGTTGTAGCTTCATCAACATGTTGGATGTATTTCTGATTAACATCTTTGGTTTGATTTTGTAATTTTGATTGTTCTTCAAAAGATATCGGTGCTTCCATGTCGATGTAGAAACTATCCTTATGGTCATTATCATGGAGTCCGGTGAATTTAGCTATAGCTTGATCATTTGAAAATATGTCGAGTGCAGAAGACTCTTGTTCTGGAGGAAGATCATCTATGTTTCCAAAGGAGGCAAGTGTCTCATTTTGGGAAATGGAAGTGTTCAAAGTTTGGGTAGGATCAACCTCAAATGTTTGATCATGAATGGCATAAAGGTCGATGAGCGGATCGTTTTGGATTTCTTGATCAATGGTAGTGTCTTCATCAAAGATAGGTTTGTCTTGGATGACTTGATTGGGAATGAAATCTCGATCAAGGATAAATGTATTTTTGCTGCCATGATTATCTAGAAGGACTTCTTGGATAGACCTAAAGATAGGGTCATGGGATGGACTTCGTTGATCTTGACATGAAGGTGAAGCCATGATGTCATGCTTTGGACTTTCTTTTTGACATGTATCCTCAAGTGTAGGCAATGTGATGTGATTTTGGAGACCATGAATAAATGCATTCTCATGACTAAATGTAGGTTGGGATGGAGTGAGTAGGAATGGATTAGTGGATGATGGACTAGGATAGGATGTGGAGGCTTGGAATGGGTTGAGGGATGATAGACTAGGATAGGATATGAATGCATGACCAGGATATGATGTGAATGGAGGATTAGGATATGACGTGAATGGAGGATTAGGATGAGATGAAGGACTAGAATAGGACATGGATAAAGGATTAGGATAAGATGAAGGACTAGGATATGATGTGGAGACTTGGATTGGATTGATGGATGGTTGATTTCCCTTATCAAGGTTAGGGTGGGTATGACTAATGAAAGTTTCATGGATGGTGTTAGGGGACTCTTGATAATGAGGGTAGGTGGATGGAAGACTAGAGTTTATGGGTTGTTGATAAGATGGATATGTGGATAGTTGACCATGGGTTGAGGTTGATTGGCATTTGGATTGCATAAATTTTCTTTTGAAGTCTATGGCTTGTTGGTATTGACCCATGCAAAGTAATTGGTATTCAACTTGACTAGCAAGCATATCAAGGTCAACGAAAGACATGGTGATGCAACTTAGGATGACTGTGACTAAGACGTTGACTATGACTAAGACATATATGACACCTAATGATGGTAACAAAGATGTATATGACACCTAATGATGCAAGGTTTTGAGCAAAATGTTTAGTTTCTAATCCAAGGTTGATCTGAAGAACCTAAAGCAAATAGTGACAATGATTTTTTGGACTCAGCTTGCAGTTTTTGATATTTCCTGTTGACAGCCAAATGCAATTCAAAGGTTGACAGATGGGGGTTTTCTGACAGTTGTGGTTTTTCCTCTGACAATTGTGGTTTACGAAGACACATGCGGTTTAAAAATTGACAGATGTGTTTTACTAAAACACTTGCGGTTCAAAAACTAACAAATGCAATTTGTATGCACACATGCGACTCAAGATGTGACAGTTGCGACTCGAGGTATGCAGACTGAATATTGAAAATTTTGACAGACACATGTGGTCTTTCCCCTAACAAATGCAACTCTCTATGACACATGCGACGATTAAACTGACAATTGTGACTCTGTTTTTTGACTGTTGAAATTTTCCCAAAAGTTATTGACTGACTTTGGTTGTTTGATCAAGATTTTGATGAATACAGCAAACAACAAACACAGCAATCAATGTATTTTCAATTTTGTGATGGGAGGACTGTTTAAGACTCGAAAATATGTAAAACCTAGGCTTTTAGGACAATATTTGTTGAATTCTTACTTGGATTTCTCCAGCTACACATATTTATGGCGAATGACTAGTAGCTTGACCCCACTGGCTCCCCTCCACGGCACTCACTTATACGAGGCAGCCAAGCTACTATATCCATGAAACTCCCATGGCATACATTTCATTTCCACACATAAACCGTAAATATGTAAGACGGCTTCACAGGGCCGACCCTGCTGCCCCAACAAATAGGTAGGATTTTGGTAACTCTACAACAAAGTATTTAATAAGGGCATTCCATTCATGGGACACTATCCAACGTCGGTGAGAGTCCATTTCTATCCATCTCATCAAAATACTGCACGTGATTCATGGGGTTTCCCCAAGAATCCTCTTTTATATATCGGCTGGAAGTCGCTTGGCTTTAGCGTGCTACCGGTCTGAGTCGTCTTGGGGTGAGTACTTTTTCCCACCAAGATAGGCCCAAGTTCTAGAGTCAATAATTGTTTCTCTTACACCCAGGATCGTATGACTGCGCAAGGGGAGAGGATACTTCAATTATTGAATCGTGAGGGTTTACAAAATTGTGCTTTCGCACCAAACAATGAAGACAGTGGTTCTTTTTAATCCAAATGACAATTTTCTATCTATCAAACAAAAAATTCATTTTAAACCCACACAACGATTATCTATCTACCAAAAAAAAGCTTGCATAAATGAATAAATCAACACAAAGGCATTAGGCCCTGCATGCAAATTTATTAGTAGTTCAATGTTCTTCAGCTTTCGTCCTGCAGAAAATTTGTGTTTGGTTTTAATTGTCTTCAAAGCTTCGTCCTGCAAACACTATGTTATTCCTCCTAAACAAAACTCAGACAAACATTAGCGAAAATCCAAATAACCCAAAAAGAGAAAAAGTGAAATATGGATGTACGGAAATGATTAAAAAAATAAAGATTTTACCAGGCAGATGCGGCTTTTGAAGCCACAGATGCAGTTCGAATAGTGACTTGCGGATGCGATTAATGGAGTATCAGATGCGATTCGATAATTCGTTGATAGGCGGATGCGGATTTTGACAGGCGGATGTGGCGATTGACAGGCAAATGCGGCAATTGATAGGCAGATGTGGCGATTGATCGGCGAATGTGGCTTATGGCGTATCAGATGCGGTTCGTAATGATAGTTGCGTCACTGTTTTTGACAGATATGGTGTTATGGACGGAAAACCTGTGAAAAATGAAAAATAGAAAAAGGAAAGACGAAATTTGAAGCGTGTTCACGTCGGGTTCACCAAATGTAACTTAGATTTTTCGGAATTGTGGATGGATGCTAACTACTGCACAAGATTAAACATCAATTCTAATCTAAATAAAACAACAAAGAACGATAAGTAAGCATGATTAATCTAAACTAATAAAACTAGAATGATCTCACCAAATATGCAAATACTTCCTCGATTTATCTCAATTGCCCTTCTCCATTTTGTTGTATTGTTATTCTTGCCCTCAGATATTTGTGTGTTTGAATGCAAGCATAACTTCGTCGGGTGTCTCAGCAAAATAACGAAGATTGTTTCTTCTCAAAAATGTATAATGATTTTGGGAGAGGAGGAATAATGATTATGATAGGCCATTTTATAGATTTTGGGTTTTCGAACGATGGGCTCAGATTGAAAGAGAGATCGATGGACAAGATTGATGAATGCCATGCGATGAGTTATGTGACAAATAGAACATGAGTTAGAATGTGAGTTCAACTGCAGGATAAAGACTAATTTTAGAACATGAGTTCCAATCTTCATCTTCAAAAATAAAAGAAATAGACTTTGTATGCAAAAGACAAAGTTAGAAGTTGAAGAATAATGCATTCGAATGCGAACTTGAGTTAATTAATTAAACAAAGATATTTAATTAATAAACGCATACATGCATATGAGTTAGAACTAGTTAATCGACTAGTTATGACAGAGAGTCTTCTCGCAGAGATAAACTGGTGTTGAATTCAGAGATAACTAGAGAACTAAAAATAGATCTCGAGTCAGAAGATGAGTGGACGATTAGATAACTGGTTGATAGAGGAATGTGACATAAATAATTAAATATGAATTAAATGTTAATTTAATTCAACATTCGAAAATAGAAGATTTAATTAAATAAATAAAGATCATTTATTTAATTTGACTTTTGAAAAGGATTAAATGAATAATCAAATAATAAATATTTAATTATAGATAAAGGGGGTTAAATGAATAATTAAATAAAGATATTTAATTATAGTTGAAATATGACCAAGGGGTAAATAAATAATAAATTATTTAATTATGAAAGAGGATTTAATAAGTTAGTGACATAATTAAATAAATATGATTTATTTAATTAATCAAGTTGAATAAAGATTAATAATGACTTAATGAATTAATTAAAAAAGGGTATTTAATTAATAGAGGAAATATGTGTTAGAAAGGGTAATTAAATAATTGACATTATTTAATCATGACCATGGATGAATAAAAAATTATGTCAAATGTGGTGTTCGCAGGCCTAGACCAATTTTAGGTATCTATAGTTAGAGCATGAGAGATACAGTGGGAATAGAGCATAGGCTAGAAAGAAACAAGGATATTGCATACCTTCCTAAGGTTTGAATTTTAGGATTTCTAAATTTGGGTTTTAATTTTAGAGTTTTAAGTTTAGAGTTTTAATTTTAGGGTTTCAATTTTAGAGTTTCAATTTTAGTGTTCCAATTTTAGGGTTTCAATATTTTAGGGTTTCAATTTTAGGTTTTCAATTATAGGCTTTCAAGTTAGGGTTCCATAATCATCTGTAGGGTTTCAATTTTATTTGGTTTGTAAATTTCATGATTTCAATTTCAAAATTTAAAGAATTCATAAAATAATTAATCACAATTTGTCCATGAATTTCATAAAATAAGGATAAATTATAGAGTAAGTAAGGGGAAAATGTAGAATAAATTAGGAGGGAAAATTGCAGAACTTGATTTTAAATAACTTTTCTCGAACGCCATCTTGCTGCCCTTTATTGAGTGGTCTCACAACATGCCCCGAGACTGTAAGGCTTAGGGACCCCAAGTGAAAACTAATGTTTATCAGGTGTTGGCTAGTGGGAAATATCACCGGAAGTGAAAAGAAAATTGAAATATTTTTGAAAAAGAGTACTTTGTAATTCAAGTGTTTCGGGTACCGAGAACCGGGAAAGTTAGAAATGTAAAAGGTAAAGCAAAGTGTTGAGCAAAGTGTTCTGATCTGGGAGTCAAGGTCTGATAAAAAATGAGTTTTCGGTAAAAATCCAAGGTCCAAGAAAATCATGGGTAAAAGATGAACACCAGGTACCGGGTAGCAATGCAAAGTGAAGTTTCAAAATTTTAAGGTTATCTGAGAGGTTTGATGGTCTGGTAACCCGGTTTAAAAGATAATTACGCTAGAATATATGATTTTTCTTGAAAGCATGTTATTTATGATGGATTTATAATGATAATGAATTAATGATGGTTTTATTTATATGATATTTTTATAAATATTTTAAAAGGGATTTAATAGGTGGAATTTGTGATTGCAAGAGAAGGAGATTGTGATGAAATTTTTGGGTATGGATGGTCAAGAAAAATTGGATCACAGATAGAATCATATCCAAATCAGGCTACACATTTCGAGAAATTATGCGAAGGAGGAGCTTAATTCATCAAAATATTGGAGATCCTGGTATTATGCATGCGGCGAAGCAAAGCACCAACCTCTGGGGAAGCCCATTCTCGAGAGTAGAAATCCCAAGGCAGAACCAACTTGTGTAGGAACATAATGATAAAGCAATCATTCTGAATATATGGGAAAGTTCCTACATATTATTTGGATTCAAGTTATTATCCTGGTGATAATAAGAAGATGAAACACCCGAAGGACATCAACAAACGAGGGTTGACCTTTGTTGACTTCATTTTCAATTCTCTTACTGGTCACCATATTCTACGTGCCTTGATGTGATTCATCCCTTGGATTTCCTCTCATGTATTTGTCTTATCCTACCTATGTCTTGCTTCTATAATAGGCCAGGGGATACTTTTTTAAAGTTAAGTTAAGAATTTGTGGATGTCGAAAGAGCCAAAAATTCTCTAAGTTTTGTTTTTTTTTCCTATTTTTTGAATCATTCTAGATTAAAAACTTGTATGCACATAGATCTTAATCAATATCAAATCCAATTTGATAGCTACCTATCTCATGTATCTTTTGTAGTTGGTTTGTTAGTTCAGCCGAACAAGACTGTATGCTATGCCATTTAAGGGTGCATACAAAACCTACTCGGTGTCCAAACTAAACCCCCTTCTTTAAAAGCTCGTATTGTTCTATACCTAGTTGTGAAGCAATCTAGTGAAGTATAGAGCGGTTTGCTTTGATTTGATTAAATATTGGGGCATGCATAGCAAATACCTGGGAGAAATTTTATTTTTTAGTATTTTTGATGCTTTATTTTAGATTAGATGTTAAATTTCAGAAAATGTTCTAAAAAAGAGATGAATGAATGGGAATATTATTGAAAATATTTCATTTTTATGAAAATTTTTAATACTTAAATCTAAATCTACTTAAGTGATGGCAATATTATTTGATGTTCATGAAATATTTCTACAAATCTGTTGATTTCATGAGATTATTTTATGATCGAACTAAAAATATTTTATTTGATGGTTATGATTCTTCAAGAAACTAGAGATAACCATATGCCCCTTGAGATTAACAGAAAAATCACATCGTACCCTGAAGTGAACCTATTATGGTCAAGACCTGACTACCAGAGCCTTGGGATTAAGCTAAGCCAACCTTTTCCTATTACTTGGACCCTTAGGTTTCTCTAATTCGGTCTTTCAAGTAAAGATAGGTTCTTCACAGTTTTCCTGTGAGGATTTTATCTGCACTATTTTTGTGAGTAACATCATCATCAACACCCTTCATTCAAATGAATAGTATCCTCTCTCATAGGTTTTAAAACCTTGTTCTGATGATGGAAGACACTTTGTGGATAAATTTGGAGACCAAAATAAACCGACAATCAAAGATGTCAATTCATATAACTTAAAATAATAATTAAATAATACCTTTGAATGGATGTAACATTCACTCAAGGGTATTATTTTATTTTATTTTATTAGTGAAGGCCTTCGAATAAAGAGGATATTCGCCCAAAGGTTAACCTTTGATTGAAGGAATTTCCATAAATACCTTCAAGCGAAGGACATTTATTCGAAGAAATATCTTTGAACAAAGGTAGTTCAAAAAAAACCCCACTCCCTTTCAAAATTTTCATGTCCCAATTTTGGAACCGATTATTGTGGGATTACATGTTGAATTAGCAAGTAGTAGAAGCATAATATTTATTATTGATTTTTTGGTAGAAATTGCTAACATTTTCTTCTTTTTTTTAAGGTTAAACGCTTTTGACCTGAAGCTATGAATAGGTGAGGTCACAAATGAGGAACCTCATCCCCAATTTAAAAATTCAACAATAACACCCCAATGGGGTTTGAACCTTGATGGAAAGAGAAACATCTCAACAAATTAACCATCATACTATGCCAGTATTGGCTCAAAGTTTTAAATATTAAGGTTTTGGCCTTGGTTGTTGGCACTACAGGAAAGAAGACCCACCAGTTCACCAAGGAGCCTCCCCTTAATACAAGGGTAAACAAAAAACACCATTTTTGATGTAGTAGAGAGTGACCCTGTGAGGTTAGAACCTTTGTTGTTGGCTCTACAGGTAAGAAGCCCCACCATTTCACCAAAGGGTCGCTATTGCTAACATTATCTTTACCAACACTAGCCAAATTATTTTCATTCCTCTTCTCCAAATCCTTTCTCTCCAAATTTGTATGCTTTATAGGGGGTCTCTTAGTTACATTATTTAATTTTTAGCCTCTTTTCTCTTCAATTCAACAATGATGGCCTTGTTGTTCTTCTCCTTCTTGCAATGGGTAGGGGAAGGTTTGCTACTATAAAACTTACTTCAGCATTTGACAAGGCCTTCTCAATTTTAGAAGGCACATACAAATCATCATCATATTCACTCAAATCAACAACATTAACTTCTTCAATAGGGGTTGAAATAGTAGTAGGTTGTTAGACAACAATACAGGATGAATTTCTAGTAGTAGCAAAACTCTCACCAACTTCATGGGTTCCCAGGTTTTAGGGTAACTAACATCTGCATTTCTCTTCTTTTTACATTTACTATAAAATCCACTCCTCCCAACAAGATCAAGATGGGAACTAAGGTTCAAGTTCAAGGTAGGCTCTAGGATCTTCATATTCTCTTCTTGCAACTTAAGGTTTCTTGTAGGAGAGGAGTTTTTAGTTTTTGGTGAAGAGGTAGACATAGGGATATCCATTTTTCTTCCCTTGCATATAAGGCTAGGATAATTCCCTTCAACCTCAATAGTAACACTATTAATTAGGGATTTTTTAAAGAAATGTGATAGAGGTAGAAGATGATACCTTGGTGTAACAACAAGCTCACTTTATATGCCTAACTTCATTAATAAAATTCTTGATAGAGGATAAGAGATAAAAAGGAAACTTACCCACAAATTATGTTGAATGTAGCACAATAGAGAAAAGTGGTATTTGTAGACACACTATAACCACCCTTCAAGGTTGAAATACTTGATAAGAAAATAGGCTCACTTCATCCTAAGGAGACGTCATCCCTTATAAAGTATTTTGGTATCTAGTGAGTTGCTCTTTTCTAACTAGAAAGGAATTGATGTAATTTCCAACCTTGATTTTTCCTATTTTTTTCCTTCAACCCATTTGTATCTAGACCCATGGAATTTCCTATCAAATTTTTAGTGATACCAAAGTTGACCCTGGGTAAGTGCACCAATCTGTGACACAATTTAGGTGCCAAATTGGAAAAACATTCAATAAATCCTGAAATAAGCCATTTGGCGTATGCCAAATGGGAAAGTAGACATAAAAGTCAAAATTCAAGTTTCAAACCCTCATTTGTCTTCAACCCGTGGCTTGAGAAAGAGAATTTTAGGTCTGCAACTCATGCTCGCCAAATCTTTTCCATTGTTTGCATCCTTAGCTTTCCATTTTTGCACGAGGATGCCACCAACACATCAGAGAGGTCGAAGATTGCAAAGAGGTATGTATTTTTATTCTATTTATTTTAAATTTGATTTAGAATACAAATTTAAATAAGTTTTTATAATAAAACTTTGTTCTAATTCTCAAGGAATGAATCTCCACCTCGAAATATTGAGAATTCACAATCACCCCCTCACGAAGAGCCTCCTACACAAGAACAACCCAAAACCCCTCCATCAATTCATAGGGATCCTCAAGGAACACAAGAAAATATTCAAAATCAAATTGAAAACAATAAAAGGATACATTCAACAATTAATTGGAAGATTAACCGAGCATGCCAAAACCCACCCTTATAGGAGAGGGATTGTTGAATCATTGAATTCAATTGAAACTCATGTAGGAGAAATGAGCGAGCAAATGAATTTTTGGTCAAATAAAAGGCATCAGATGAGACAATTTCATGCTAGTGGTTTGTCATATGCAGATGTCAAAAAATAAAAAATTAGCAAAGACAACTTGTGTGCCCTATTTATAGACCTGAAAACCAATGAACCTTTGTCTCATGCATGCAGGAGGTTCCCCATCCATTGGTGCCACCATGAGTTAATTAGAAACAAATTTTGGGAGCGGTGGTGGATGGTATTTGACCAACCTCCATGTAATAACCTTGAGGTACCGCAATACTTTTTGAGGAAACTCTATTGCGAGTTTGTCCTCAATAAAATACCAAACTATTTTGACATCTTAGAATTTCAGGGTAGAGGTGGGGGCTCCACACATGATAGACCTGTTGCGTGACGTAATCCACAGTTGGCATAGAGAGCCTTGGCCAGACCCATGGTGGAGCATGGTGTTGTACCTTCCATTTTTAAGGATAGTGTAGAGGTTGACACGCTGAAGTCGATTGACTCACTCACCCAGACCATTTTACAGTGTGTGAGTCCTGTAGTAGAGCCTGGTGTGGAGGAGACGTGTAGGCCTCGAGCTCCACCCCACCATTGTGGCGCTTGTGGTGTTGTTTGCACGTATGATTATTAGAGTGCTCATGATGCAGCTACACAACCTACATTAGTTGCAGAGGTGATGGCTTTCACAGATGATATTCTAAATGATACATTTGGCATTGACACTTAGGTAAAATTTAGCAAATTATTTTAATGTTGTTTATTAAATTATATTTTGAAATTTAAGAATAACTAAATTAGTAGTATTTTGATATGATGAAATTCCAGGGTCGCATTGTTCATGAGGCATGCTCTATTCCTACATACCCTTATACATTCTCGATGATGAGTCCACAGGTATGCAGCTAGTATTAAATATATTATTATTGCATTTGAATAGTTGAACGTTTGTCTCATAACATGCTTTGGATTTAAAATATTTTTTTGGTGCACCTTCTTCCTCCACACCTCGTGATTCATATCCTCAAACAACATACACTCAGGTAGCCTTTATTCATTAATGGTGTTGTAAATCTATGTTAGCTAGTTTTTGTAATTTTGCATATATACAAATCTAAAAATTTGATGAGAAACACAAAAATTGCATTTTTATTCCTTGATAGTGTCACATTATGTTCTCCTAATTCACTTTTTGTTCCTTCATTCCTTCCTAATCCCATACCATTAACATTTAATAGTTCACCCTACTTTCCATGAGCCCCTCCTAGCCCATCCCACTAATATCTTCTAGTCCATGCTATGTGTCATTATGTCCTTCTACTCCCATCTTATTGTACACATTATTATTTCACCCTATATTTTCCATGATCCCCTATGTTCCACCCTATGTTCCTTTATATCATCCTATGTTATACCATATTTATCCATGTTTCATCCTAGATAACTCTTCTCTATTATTGCTACACACAGGTCAAGTTTGCACTTTGTGTACTATAGTCAAACCCTAGACACCTCCTAATTCACCCTGTGTTGCATTATTCCCTAATAATCACATCCCATTAACCTCTAATTGTCCACCCTATATTTTTTTATCCCATCCTAGCTCATCCCATCAATCTATACTAGTCCATCCTATGTTCCATTAATCCCTTTGGTGCAAGGGCACCACTCTTTTGTATGTTTCTTCTATAATTTTTTGATAAGCAAGGTGTGTTAGAATGTTTGAGTTGAGTTCTTGAGTCTTAATAAGGTCCAATGTGACCATTATATTGTAATTGATCAACTTTGAGGGTCTTTTGTATTCATCTTGTAAGGTTTGCAAATCATGTGGAAGGAATTGTCAAAGTTGACAAGTGGTGTCAAGGTAGATAGGATGATTTTTTCTTGAATAAGTCATTATTTCTTAGTTGAATAAGGTCTCATTAGACTATTTTTAATAGTTTAGGTTTTTAAGAGGGTCTAGGAAACAATAAAGAGTCAAAACTTGAAAGTGCCAAATTTGTAATGCAATAATCATGAGAGGTTTAAAAAGTAGTTTTAAGGTAGTTGGGAATTGTTTTGATGAGGAGAAGCCTTTAAAAATGCATTACAACTTTTTTTGTAACATTGACTTGAAGTTTGAAGCATTGGCAATAAGAATATCTTTGTTTTCATCAAATTTATGAGTTTTCTTGTCATTAGCAAGCCTGTACAAGACTGTATAGTTTGATTGTGCCATGTAAATCATTTTACTTGTTGGTGGCAGGTGTTAAAAATCTTTTTGAATAGGTTTGAGGGAGATCCATTGTTATTTGTGGTAAATATCCTTATTTTCTTGTGACAGACCGAGGACACCCTGTTTGAGGGTTTTGTAACCAAAATCATGATTAAGGGCCCTTACACCGAATTTACCTACTGTAACTAGTGTAATGGGCCCCAGGGAGTCTGATTAGGTTGTAGGTCGCATGATTAGAGTTGTGGAGAAGGAGCTAAAGAGATAAACCTGTTGTCTTGATGAGTTTTGTGAAGATAAACACATGAAGATGGAGCCTTTGGTCTAGGGTTTGTGGAAATCAATGAGAGTATGGAGTTTTTTCCAACTTTTGAGCATATTGGAGTCAGAATATACATTTCTGAGTCGGTAGCATGGTCTAGGAGGTTGTGCAAGTGGGACTTTGAATAAACCCTCTTAACTTGACATGAAATTGAGGGTTTTGGAGTTTTCTATGTTGGAGGTGTCAACCATGAGTGTTGATTGTGGTTTTAGAGGTTTGAGGGCATAGGAAATTATGCCTCAAGGTTTCAAGGGTCTGTGTTAAGTTTAAAGGTATGTTTCTTTGTAAATTTGGCCTAATTCATGGCCTAGGACAGTGTTGAGGGTCTAATTTCAAGGGATTGGTGCAAAAGACTTGTATCTGGTTAAGAGATATGTTGTATAACTCCAAAATAGGTATCTAAATCCACCTTCTTATTTTCAAGTGTTTTGGAAAGCATGAGAGTTAAAGGCCAAAAACTAAGTTTGCACTACTACTAGGTTACATGGGTGAAAGTTAGAAATTGCACTCCCGATTGTTGTCAAGATTTGAGGATTGTTTGGATTACTCTAATAGTCCATTTTAATCTTGTTAGATGCCTCTTGAATGAAATTTTTCACTTTGAATGAGTTTCAGCCCCCTCTCTGCATCACCCTTCTATTCTCATCCCATTACCCTCTCTTATGTCACCTTATGTTTCATTATCCCCTCTTGGTCTTTATATCAACATGATACCTGAGATATTGTTTCATTTGTAGTTGTTGACAAGAGACAACCCTGGTGATGTTGGTGGCATGATGGACCATGGATTTGTTGCAGCAATAGCTAGTTCTGATCCATTGAGAGAGATATGGAATAGATTAGTTGATTTGACATTATATTTTCTCTTTTATGGTTTATTATAGAAAATTTTCATGATACTTTTATGTAGTTTAATTTCTATCTTGATCATTGCTACAGGTGGTTTTCACTCCAGATCGTGGATGTGGTGATGCTGTAAATGTGCATGATGACTATATGTACACGGTAAGTGATTATATATTTTGTTATATGTCATTCCATAATTAAATTTCTATGTATTAACATATTTAATTTTTATTTTATCAGTTGAAGGTCCAAAGTGAAGAGAGGAGGACTAGGGAGTGTGTTTGAAAGACAAGAGAAGCAATAGTCACTCCATCCAACCAAATTTCAAAGGCAACACAATATCTATTTCCTTCCCCTAGAGGGAAATGACTATGTATTAGGGTTGTTTTTTGTATGCCTATGTGGCATTTTGGAACATATGTTTTGTACTATCGATATATACATGATATTTATGTCCATATGGCTCCTTTGTACTAAGCCTGAATGGTTTTTTTGGATATATTGTATAACTTTTATCAATATATATCATTGTATAGCCTTTCAGCTTTTTGATTAAAGAAAATCTTATTTTGCTACTGCCATTCTTGAATGATGTTATCATGCGTATCGTGTAAATTGTATTCTTGAATGTTGTAGGCATGGATTTTTTTTACATCTAATGCTTAATTAATTACTGTCAAATGCTCAATAAGCCCCATCTAAAGCGTATTGTGTAAATAATCTCCATTCATGGTGGTTTGTATCCTTTGGAATGCTTCAATTACTTGTGTCTCACTTATTCACATGTATACTTCACCTATATTGTGTGTATTCACGTGTATGCTTCATGCTTCCAATGCATAGCAGCAAAAATCTTTTGGGGAAAATTTTGACAAACCAAAAGTATAAGAGTTTTTGAAAAAATCGGGAAAAATTGTAGAACAAGAGATAAAAACTTTCTTTTTTAAAAATTGAAAGGTATTTCCATAGCATATAGAGATATAGAGAGCAAATAAAATAAATATTTTAACTAATGAATTATAAAAAATGGATTTTGTAGTTTATATTCATATTGTTGATTACATTGCATTGCACATCTTTCAAAGTCAAAGCATTACTTCACTTTGCATAACTAATAACTAGATGTTGATAGATGACAAAATTTCAATTACAATATAGTTTGTACAAATTCAACCTAAGAAGTTATGCAATTTCTTCACATTGCATAACTAATAACTAGGAGCAGCAGCCAATTGCATTTTCTTATCATGGCATTCTATGAGACTAAATTTCTCTGAGGTATTTTTTCAAATAGTTCACTGCCTTTTCTATGTTACCACATTTTTCATACATGTCTACCAAAGAATCTCGTCAAACATTTCACTGCCTTGATGATATGGCTAAAAGCCTAAAACAAGTGGTTTTGAACAAGCTATGGATGCTTCAAAAAAATATATCAAAAACATAATAGTAATTAATAGCATAGACAAGGTAGTGAACTAATTCAAAATATTCCTCAAATAAATGTGGTCTTATGGTGACGGAATGCCATGGCAATCAAATTTCTTTTGATTGTCATGGCATTCCATCACCATGAGACCTCATTTTTTTGAGGCATTTTTTCAAAGAGTTCACTACCTTTTCTATGCTACCACATTTTTCATACATGTCTATCAAATCATTATATCAAAAATTTAATTTCCTTGCTGCTATGGATAAAACCCTAAAACATTGATGCAATAGGGGAGGTCCTGCAATCTCACTAAACACAATTCCAATCATTAATCACAATCCTCAAGTCACAAATCCTCACAACTATGGATTTTCATGACATTCCATCACCATGAGACCATGTTTCTTTGAGAAATTTTTCAAAAAATTCACTGTCTTGTCTATGCTACCACATTTTTCGTACATGTTTACCAAATCATTTTATCAAACGATTCACTGCCTTGCTGTTATGGCTAAAATCCTAAAATGGGTGGGTTTATTGAAAATCCTATTCCCATAACTCATAACACATTTCTAATGCATCAAACATGCTTAAACTAACCTGCACATGCTTAAAATTCCCTCACAAACTACTACCTCAAAGGATTTCAACCATTTCCACTAATAAACCACTGAATTTCACCAAAACTCGTCAAATTGCCGACTAGGGCATCACACCAAATCACTCAACTTGTCTCCCCTACTCCAGAAACCATGCACATATGTTCCTTGTCCCTAATTATTCCATTCCACTAAGTTACAGTAGGATACAATGGGTGAAATGGCTAAAAAGTCATTTTTTACATACTCAACTATTTGTATTTGACAACTTTTTCCCTAAGTGAGAAATCGCCACCACGGGAAAAGACCTCCGACATAGAAAAAACCAAGAGAGGTTATTGTAGAGGGGCCCAACTTTATCCCATAGGTTTAGAATAGAATTTTCTAAGTGTCATGGTGTCTGAATATGAGCATGTTGAAGTTCACAACCATTTTGCACTTTGGGCCCTTAAGGGATCGATCCGGTTGAACGTAGCTCGGAGATATTTCACGTGTTTGGATGAAAAATAGGACCATTCCTAGTGTAAAAGTACCCACTCAGATGTGCTGGAACAATCCATTTGGTCATACGAGATGCAGAATGAAAGTTGCACCACTTTACAAATTTCAACTACTTGCATTTGACAAATTTTTCCCCAAGTGAAAATTCGCCACCATAGGAAAATGCCTCCGAGATAGAAAAAACCGGGAGAGGTTATTGTAGAGGGGACCAACACAATCTTATAGGATTATATGATAATTTTCTAAGCATCACGGTATCTGAGTAATAGCATGCTAAATTTTGTAGTCATTTTGCACTTTGGACCCTTAAGGGATCGATCTGGTTGAACGTAGCTCAAAGTGATTCCACGTGTTTGGGTGTGAAAGAGGACCATTCCTAGCATAAATGTACCTATTCGGATGCATTGGAATAGTTCATTTGGTCACACGAGATGCAGAACGAAAGTTGCACCACTTTGCAACTTTCAACTACTTGCATTTGACAACTTTTTCCCCAAGTGAAAATTCACCACCACAAGAAAATGCCTTCGAGATAGAAAAAACTGAGAGAGGTTATTGTAGAGGGCCCCAACATGATTTCATAGGATCAAACAATAACTTTCTAAGCATCACTGTATCTGAGTATAGCATGTTAAAGTTTGCAACCATTTTGCACTTTGGACCCTTAAGGGATCGATCTGGTTGAACGTAGCTCGGAGTGATTCCAAATGTTTGGGTGTGAAAGAGGACTATGCCTAGTGTAAATGTACCCACTTGAATGCATTAGAACAGTTTGTTTGCTCACACGAGCTGCAAAATGAAAGTTGCACCACTTTGCAACTTTCAACTACTTGCATTTGACAACTTTTTTCCCAAGTGAAAATTTGTCACCATAGGAAAATTCCTTTGAGATATAAAAAACTAAGAGAGGTTGTTGTAGAGGGGCCCAACTCAATTTCATAGGATCAAATGAGAAGTTTCTAAGTGTCATGGTATCCGAGTAATAGCATGTTGAAGTTTGCAGTCATTTTGCACTTTGGACCCTTAAGGAATTGATCTGGTTGAACGTAGATCAGAGCGATTCCACATGTTTGGGTTCAAAAGAGGACCATGTCTAGCATAAACATACCTATTTAGATGTCTTGGAACAGTCTATTTAGTCACATGAGCTACATAACGAAAGTTGCACCACTTTGCAACTTTTAACTACTTGCATTTGACACTTTTTCCATCAAGTGAAAATTGGACACCATAGGAAAATGCCTCCGAGATAGCAAAAATCGAGAGAGGTTATTGTAGAGGGGTTCAATGTGATATCCTAGGATTATACAAAAAGTTTATAAGCATCATGGTATCTGAGTAATAGCATGTTGAATTTTGCAACCATTTTGCACTTTGGACCCTTAAGGGATCAATTCGGTTGAACGTAAGTCAGAGCGATTCTACATGTTTGGGTGGGAAAGAGGACCATGCCTAGTGTAAAAATACCCACTCAGATGTGTTGGAACAGTCCGTTTGGTCACATGAGCTACATAACAAAATTTGCACCACTTTGCAACTTTCAACTACTTGCATTTGACAACTTTTTCCCCAAGTGAAAATTCATCACCACAAGAAAATGCCTCCAAGATAGAAAAAACTAAGAGAGGTTATTATAGAGGGGCCCAAAATGATCTTGTAGGGTAAGATGAGAATTTTCTAAGCATCATGGTATCTGAGTATATCATGCTAAAGTTTGCAGCCATTTTACAATTTGGACCCTAAAGGGATTGATCCGGTTGAACGTAGCTCGGAGTGATTCCGTATGTTTGGGTGTGAAAGAGGACCATTCTTAGCATAAATTTACCCACCCAGACACATTGGAATAGGTTTTTTGGTCACACGAGCTGCAGAACAAAAGTTGCACCACTTTGCAAATTTCAACTACTTGCATTTGACAAAATTTTCACCAAGTGAAAATTCGCCACCACAGGAAAATCCCTCCGAGATAGCCTAAACTGAGAGAGATTATTGTAGAGGGACCCAAATCAATCACGTAGGATTAGATGAAAATTTTCTAAGCATCATGGTATCCGAGTAATAGTATGTTGAATTTTGCAACCATTTTGCACTTTGGACCCTTAAGGGATCGATTCGGTTGAACGTAGCTCGAAGTGATTCCACATGTTTAAGTGTGAAAGAGAACCATTCCTAGCATAAACATACATATTTAGATGTGTTGGAATAGTCTATTTGGTCACACAATCTGCAGAACGAAAGTTGCACCACTTTGCAATTTTCAACTAGTTGCATTTGACACTTTTTCCATCAAGTGAAAACTGGACACCATAGGAAAATGCCTCCAAGTAGCAAAAACCAAGAGAGGTTATTGTAGAGGGGCACAACGTGATCTTGTAGGTTTAGAAAGAGATTCCGTAAACACCACGGTTTATAAGTAATACCCCGTCAAAGATTGCTTCCCTTTTGCACTTTGGACCCTTAAGGGATCAAGTCGATTGAACATATCTCAAAGCGATTGTCCTCTATTTTCGATGGAATTAGGTGGGAGGAAAACTTAAATCTATTTTAGCTTTGGTTAGGTTGGATTTGAAGTGATTTTGTGCATTTTAGAAGCCAATTACCAAGGGTCGGTCTGTATACCCTATTTTAAGGGTTTTGAGTGCATTAAAATGTCATATTAAGCCTTCCACCCACTGTATGATTTTGTAACTTGATGGAAAGGATTAGTTAGGGCTATTAAACATGTGTGAAAAGTTTTTTGTGCAAGGGAGGTTAATAGAGGGTTTTTAGGTGATGCCATAGATGTCAAATGGTGCATTTTTTAGTGGAAAATGGTGGTTTAGTGCTAGGGTTTGAAGAAATATTTGGGGGCAGTGATATCTCTTGAAATTTTAAGCTTGTGCAAACCTTTTTGAAGGTGTTTCAGTCTTTGGTTGGATGTGGGAAGGTTTGGAGTATGGTTTTTCAATAAAACCTTGCCTAACTTGTGAATGAAGAGGGTTTTGGGGTTTGTTATGTTAGAGGGCTTATCATGCCCTAAAAGTGGAGGAATTGGTGGTTTGGCAGACTGGTTAATGTTGCCTAATGGTGGTTTGGTAGGTTGGTTAATGCTTCCCAATGTAAAAAAAGTGCAATTTTGTACTCCAACATCCATAACGAGTTTGAAAATTGGTTGGAGTCAATTGTAGGATGGTGGTTGGAGTCATTTGTAGGAGGTTGGTCTATGAGCCCTATTTCAAGGGTTTGAGTGCATTTAAAATGGTGTTTTAAGCCTTCCACCCATTGTATGATGTTGTAACTCAGTGGATAGGCTTAGTTGAGATAAATAAACATGTTTGCATTGTTTCTTGAGTAGGGGAGGTGCACATACTGATTTTTGGTGATGCCCTATGTGGCATTTGGGGTGTTTTTACATGAAAAGTGAGATTGGACACCGTTGTTTTCAAGTTTTTAGCAAGTTGTTCCAAAAGAGTCTTAGGTGTAATTGAGGTATGTTAGAGATGACCTAGGTTTCATCAATTTCTATGACGCATACGCTGCCCCTACCTTGTCAACCCTACAGAATTGGCAAGCCAGTGAGCTCACTAGCTTGCCAATTCGGTAGGATTGACAAGGTAGGGGCAATAAAATATGCCATTCTACAATTATATTAAACATTATTTCATTCTTACTCATAAATCCACATGTTTTTCCTTGAATACAAATTTAAATGTAAACCATGAAGCATTACAACTAATTTTAAATGTAATATACACATCTAATTGAGGCTTATATTAAGGAATATACACATTTGCATGTACTAATTTCTCATATTTTTTATATATCAAAAAATACACTAAGTCAGTGACAAATATTACAATAGTGATGAAATAACATCTTGAAAATATTCCCATTTGTCAATACTTGTAGCAATACATGCAAGGAAATAATCCTCCCATTTGCAGCACAGATCATGAAATATATTGTACAAGAAGAAACAAAAGGAGTTGTTGCCCAGTTTCGTTTCTCCAATCCACCTCAGTTGGCCCAATTATTTGCATTCCAAAATGCTTCAAAACATGTACATCCCCTGCTCCCTCTGAAACAAATGGGTAGTAGCCTCTCTATGGTTGTATACTCTCATAGGAATTTGGTCCACAAAAAACCTGCAAAAGCCTATCAATCTTAGAAATGGACTCACATAAAAATCATTAAAAGACCAATAACTAAATAATGTCAGTCATACACTTGACAAGACCTACTATCACCTTCATGCATGCTAGATAAGGAGGTCGATTGAAGATCCTACAATGGTGATGTGGCCCTTTGCTACTTTATCATCTCTCGATGATCCTACGTATAAATTTCAAATATATCACTGACATAATTAACATAAAACATGTAGCATATAAGAATCTGATAAATCTATGAGATGAAAAAGAAAGAGAAAATTGACAACCAAAAAATGCAACTGATGTTTCTCATACCACTGAACACTTGCACCACCAACTGATGATGTTCTTTTCTTAAACTTTGAAAAACTTCAATATTACCTAGAGTCACAATTAGAAAAGGATCAATGATAGTCGTAAATGCATATGACATCAAACACTAATAATGAATATGGTGCAGAGAACATTGTCCTCCGTTTTCTGAGTTGAGTCTAGTTAGGATGAATGAGTCAAGATGTTGTCAAATAAGGTTTGAAAGTCATTTAATATGGTAAACTGACCCATTCCTCTCATTGTGGCCACTGTAACTTGAGGAATGGGTCTGAAACATCAATAAACTAGTGTGGGAATTTGGAATTTGTGCATGGGAAGTCAAGTGTTTTGTTGGGCATGAAGCCCTAGAGTGAAAATTTGTGTTTTCGAAGTGAAATAGTAAGGTTTCGAGATAGTAAAGTGTGTAAAAAGGTTGTGCAACTTTATTTATTGATGAATTAAGTTTGGGCAAAGATATTTAGACCTGTTTGAGGTATAGGCAAGTTTTGGTGAGGGTTGGATGTGTGATTTTACATAATCCCTATGTTATTTGGCTTAAAAGGAGGGTTTTTTGATTCAGTGTTTGGAATTATCATTGTTTGAGGGTAAATAGTGGATTCTCTGGTTTGAACATATGTATAAGGATGCCCAATTGAATTTTGAGTGAAAGGGAAAGCTTAAAGTAGAGTCTCTTTGAAAAAGTGACCTAATTTGGGTGAAATTGAGTGGTTTGAGTGGGCAAATGATAGTAAACTTGGGGGTAGCAAAGATATTCTATCCTTTTGAGTTTTTGTAGGTCTTTAATGAAGTGTTGGAGGTATTAGTTGGGTTAGGAAAGCCCTAGAAGATTTTTTTTTAATAAACCCCATGTAAAGAGAAAGAAATGAGGGTATCATGGTATGGGGTTTGGGAAACGTGTCTCTGCAAATTAATTGTGGAATTTTGGGTTTTGTTCACTGGTGAGTGGTTTAGGTCCTTTGGAAAAGTGACCTATTTGGGGGTCTAAAATGGTGAAAAATCTTGATTGCAAGGTGTTGGTCTAAAAGAGTGATATGCCCATTTGAGATATGTTTGGAATGATCATAATGGGTATCTAATACCCTAAATGGTTTGTGTCTTTGTTAAGAGGGTTGATAGTTATGCCATGGTTTTGGTGTTTGGACACGTACAAGGAAACTAGGTTGAAATAGTGAAGAGTTGATGAAAAAGAGTTGATAGGGAAAAATGTTGATTTGAGTTGAATGAACTTGTGTTTTTAATTGGTTAACCTCCTTGTTATTGATCAGAATACCAACTTAAAGGTTCTCAATAGAGAGCAGCATATAACGATCATTTTGCATATCTACAATAATGCAATTTTGCTAACCCTTATACAATCAAACTTAAACGCTTGAAAGAAAGCAATGATCAATAACATGACTTTACAAATTAAATGTGCATACTACAAATCAATCTAGGGAACCATCTAGGTCTTCTCTACTCTTTATTGTGTCAAGTATTTCCTCGTGGTCAAACTCACGCACTTTCCACAAGTTCTTGTTTGCAGGTATGCCCTTATATTTTATCAAATGAACGATGGTGGCGATCACAAGGTTCGAGTATTGAAGAATCTTTTGACGCATGTTGAAGTCCTCAAACAACCAAACTATAACATTCTTAATTGGATACCTTCGAAGCCATGTTCCAGTAACAACCACCAAACCTGTAGGATATTCTATGTTTTCTCTATCTATAACTGGGGCCTCCAATTTCTTTTTGGCCTCAATACAACGACATGGGTAATAATCTATACCCTCTTCATTGTCTTCATCTGCAATCACTGCATAAACATGCCTTGCATTGATATGTTCATCTTGTTAGATGTATTTACTGAGCATCATAATAAAACCTATAAGTAAGATATATTACCTGGTTCTAGTAGGTCCGATACATGATCAAAGTCAATAGATGATTGCATCTCTGTGATTTGTAGAGCTGTTGGGAGCTAATAAATGTCAAGTGGGGTTAGACTTCTTACAAACCATTCATCAACCCACTATGTTGACTTGCAATCATTCTATGCTTGAATTGTACATGCAGAACAAAAGACTGCCATCTTCCGCATATGGATAGTCCATGTACCTGCATTGGAGCTTCTGAAAGAGTGTAGCTCACTCAATCCTATTAGTATACAACAATCCTCATATTTTTGCAATGTTAGTATCATCTACTAAATGAAAAAATTATGAACTAAATAATTACCTTCACTACCTGGACCCATTTCACCATTACACCACTGGACAATTGATCTTGCATCTGTCAACTTTACACTGTCTGTGTACTTTAACTCTTCTCTTGCTAGGGCTCTTTTGACACATGCACCTACTCCATCTTGCTCCACCTTTCCATGCTCGGCCTCTAAGAAGTTCCACATATGTTGAACACCACTAATCCTATGCATCTTGATCAACCAGTAAAACATTCTAGCATTCTTGAATTGCGATGTACAATTATCTAACCATACAATATGCTAACTAAATGATATCCCCCTGCTAGCCAGGTCAACATAGAACATATGAAAGCAACCTTGCACAAACTCTGTAGAATGTGTGCAATCATCACTGATGTAAAAGTGATACTCCCTCAATACTTTCCTATTTTACTCTATACTATCA
This sequence comes from Sequoiadendron giganteum, assembly GCA_007115665.2. Taxonomy (NCBI): domain Eukaryota; kingdom Viridiplantae; phylum Streptophyta; class Pinopsida; order Cupressales; family Cupressaceae; genus Sequoiadendron; species Sequoiadendron giganteum. The sequence goes on from CM021100.1 coordinate 598,391,242, forward strand.
TTTGTATGAATGAATGCTATATGCAAAAATATAGCAACTTGCATGGAGTTTTATTACTATGATTCCACCTTGTTCAGTGGTTGTAGTGTGTAGTTCTCAACGAAGTCGACAACTGAAATGATATGACGAAGTGTAAATGTGTCCTTACATAACTTGAACTTTGAGTCCAACCATTGTGCTTTGTGTGTATGCCTTGCATACTCATAGACCACTTGATCATGGAAAATTCCCATAAACTGATACACTAGAATCTTATCACTGACCAATTCAAACTTCTTTTCTTCTTTCCCATCATTTAGACTGTATGCCACTGTCTTATATTTTCCAAATTCCACAATTTTGTCTCCAATTGTGTGTGTACTAGCCATGTTTTGGAAAACTTTGCATGCCACCATAATGATCACATGTGCCATCCAAACATGACTTCTTGTAAAAAAATTGGCCATCCTCTCTTTCACATAAAATGGAAGACAAAAATTTCCTTGACGATTTAGGTGGAGGCATTATTCATGCAAAACATTTTCAATATGCATATCTAGACATATACGTCGATAAACATCATAATGGTTAGAAAAATCTATATGAACCCTACAACAAGTAGTGCATGTGTGATTTTTTTTGACATAAAAAGGCTTTAGCATTTCAAAATACCTTTGACATATTTTAATTTTAGGAAACTTCTATACAAAATCAACAAAAAATTGGGTTTGAGTGGTATCCAAATAATGCATTGGATGTGGCTCACGGATTTTATTACTAATTCTCCTTCTTACAACATCTCTTTGATTAGGAGAGGTCCTTGTGATATCCTTCCAATAATTCATAATTAAAGATCTCAAGCCTTGAGTAATTCTTGTATCTTTTTGTGGCACTCTACCCGAGAATGCCCATAACTCATTGCTATTTGGATCCTCCACTCTTTCACACCTTGCTTTGGCTCTCATTAGAGATGATCTACTTATTTTTAAAGACTTACTTGCCTTTGTAAGGTTCACCTTGTTCGTTGTTTGACTACTTAACAGTTTTGTTGTCATCACAAGTCATGCGGCACAACTATCCTTTGTGCATGAGGTAGAACCCATACTCTCATTTGCACTCATCAAGTTCTTTACAATGGAATTTTACCCTTGAGTCATTTGAAACTCTTACCCCAAGAGCCTTCATGGTGGGCCTAAATTTGAGTTGCCTCATCATTTTAACAAATAGTTGGCATCTTCCACCCTCACTTAGCTTTGCAAAAAATAAACTCCATATCCTTTGTGCATATCTTTGGCATGTACATTTTGGAATCTTATTAGGCATCCATTTCAAAACATTAGAATCAATATCAATCAAAAATATAGGTTTTCTATGCAAAACTTTAGGAGGATTTCTCAAATGTAAATTTGTGTCAACATTGGGAAGGTCAACAACATCAAGGATAGATCGTGTACCTTCAATCAGAGGTGTGATTGATGACATACCTTGAGATTGACATGTAAATGATGTTGTACCTCCAGCTTGAGATGTCATTTGTGGAGTGCCTTCAAATAGAGATGTGTTTGCTGATGTACTTTCAAAATGCAATGTTGTTGATGGTGTGTCTTCAATTGGACATGTGATGTCCGATGTACTTGGAAAACCACATGTTGTTGCCGATGTGTCTTCAACTGGAGATGTGCATTGAGCTTCACCTATGGTTGATGATGTGCCCCCAACTTTGGTATCCATTCATGTCCTTCCATGAAATTTCCTCATTTGTGCCCTTTGTTTTTCCAATTTGACATCTCTCTTAGATTGCACGAGAATTTTTGGTTGTATGGGCTGCAATTCCTTTGCTTCATGAGCTACATTTTTTATTCTCTTCTCCTTGCGTTTTTAACTGTACATTCTTCCGATGTTAGAGGCTTCGATCATTTTCTTGACATGACGTTCAATGGTACGTGTTCACAAACACACCTAGAACCACAAACACACATAGAAAAAAATTAAGTAATGCATTTTAAGAAAATATTGATATCACTAATTACATTACATTAAATATGAAACACACTAAATCATTTTATGAAAGAAGGCAGCGAGTTTTTTGGAATTATCAAACATATCTATGCTAGACAACATTTTTCATATGATGGAGTTAGATTTCTATAGGGTTATATATTAGAGTAGGGATGTTGAATGTGTTTGAAGAGTTGGCAAAGTAGCTAGAGGTTGATGCAGTACATGTAGGGATCCACAATGAAATTTTTCAAATATTTAGAGGAAGGCTCTTAATAGACTTACACACACACTTTCAAAGTTTCATCAAAGGAAATAGGCTTCTAAGGACTCCAATCCACACTAGGGTATAAGGGCTTCGCATGAGCCTATTAAGGCATATAACAAGATTAAAATAATAAACCAAACACAACTTGATCACTTAACTTACCAAGAAACACCATTTTTTATGGAGAGAGGGGTGGAAACCATTCATTACACCAAATCAATGAGAATCAATTAGATTCCAAAGCAAAATCAAATGTTCAACTGAAAATCCCAACTTCTACCAAGCTTTCCCTTATAGCATAAGTAACCCGGTTCAAGGGCCTTTTCACCAAGATTTTCCAAAACACTTGACAAACCCATGGATTATTAAGATACCCATTTTCAAGTTATAAAACATAGGTAAACCCCAGCATCAACTCCTTTGGACCAAC
>CM021100.1:598394016-598410069 GCA_007115665.2 Sequoiadendron giganteum
AGAAATACCTTGGATAAGACAAGGTGCTTATAATAGAAGGTTCCTAACCCATGTGACTGATGTGACCTCTCAATGATCACATAGGGAAGAGGAGATTCCTTGGAAGAATAAAAGTGAATTTTAAATTCACATGATTTGGAATAGAAGGTTCTTGGCTTCATGTGACATGATGTGACCTCTCAATGATCACATGGGGAAGAGGAGATTCCTTTGAGGAATAAAAGTGAATTTTAAATTCACATGGGGAAGACAAAAAAGAATTAAAAATTCCTTGGGGAATGAGAGCGTTGACCAAAGGGGGATTGATTAGACTGACTAATCACTGATTAGAAGACAGTTAGTGGCTAACGAAGATTAAGAGCCAACTTGCAAAAGTTGGAGGATGTGACACATCCTAATCAGGGATTAGGAGATGGATTAGGATTAATGAAAAAGATGTGACATGTGAGGAATTAAATAAATTTGATGAAAAGGAGAGTAAAGCAAGTAAGGTATTTAATCATTAACTAAATACCTTAGGGATTAAAGAGGGATTAAGGGTATTAATTAGATAATAGCAATATTAACTAATTAACGTGAATAAGAGGATGTTTAGATGAAAAGGGATAATTTTGGACAAATGTAAGTGTCCAAATTTGGATGTCTACATTTTGCCCCTATTTGAGATGGTGTTATGAGTAGCATCATTTCAAATAATGTTAAAACATAGAACCCAGAATAAGATGGTTAGATTTGGAAAGATGCCCCAGTCATCAAAGAAGTGACTGGAAAGAAAGATGATGGGGGTGAAGATGAACATTAGGTATTGAGGATTCCCCCTCGAGAGGACATGCGAGTTTAAGAGAACACGGATGTGCTCTCAAAATGGATGAGACGATGAAAGAGGAGATGAGGAAGATGATGCAAAGTGATGGGTAAGAAAGGATAAGAAGTGATAGGCAATTGGGGAGCACAAATGGATTCCAAGACAAATATGATGTTGCCCCAGTCAAGCTACAAGCCAGGATGGACTGATGATTGATGGAGTGTTGTTGATAAGGGAAGGAGACATCCCAAAACAACACAATGATATGGAATGGTGCATCCTGATGATATTTTTGTTGATGAATGAAGCATACATCCCAGAACAACACAAGGATAGGGAAGGATACATCCCACTAATGATGATGATGATAATGTTGTTGATGAGGGAAGGATACATCCCAAAACAACACAAAAGGATAAGGAAAGATACATCTCGATGATGATGATGATTGGGTAACGGCTTGTAGAAAGGCTGGGAACAATACCAAGGATGTGATTAGATGGGACTAGATTGAATGCATTAGGATTGGATGGGGATGGGAGATGGTTAAAATGAATGAAGATGGAGGTAAAGAATACAATGCAATGCAATTTTCCATTTTCAGAGCACTGATTTTTTCTATAGCATAAGACACTAGGTACCTTGGTATGTAGAACCAAGGTGGATTAGTGTCTAATGCATACACAAAAACAACAAACAAGAAGGCTATCCCAACATCTCAAAGTCGCGATGACTTTGGTCAGGACAGGTATTGGGATAACCACAAGCATAGAAGGATGTCCCAATGTAACACAAGATCACAGGGGTCTTGGTGGGTACTACATGGGACAACCAAAAAGACAACAAACAAAATAAAAAACAAGATATGCCCCTATTTTAACTAGTTGAAACACACCATAATATGATAGATCATGGCGGCCTTGACAAGTGATGATAGGGAGCTCAAATGATAAACAAAATGTCAAAATCATCAAAAGATCATAATCAAATTTCAAACATCCTTTGCCATAGGATCAAAAGGATGGATGGGATTGATGCGATTAGTTAGGAAGGATACATCCTATTGAGACCAAAGATGGAGGATAGATTGTCTGATCGACATGACACAGGATATCTGAAACTGATTGAACCTCATGAGACTAATGACATTTGTTTGTAAGCACCAGCTAGGATAAGGACATACTTGACAACAAGACAAGATGATAGGATGACAAGACACAAGACACAAAGCAAAAAAACCCTAAAGACCTAGGGGTTCAAGGGTTGATCAAAGATCAGCCTTGCCTACATGAAAGCGTAGAAGTTCGATAAAATACCATGGATAAAAGCGGAAAGAGGAAAATGGAGACCTCTATGGATGGTGCATATTAGATAGAAAAATTCCTAGGGGGTGGATCAAATGATCGACCTTGCCTACATGAAAGAACGGGGGCAACGCAGTTCGACACGAGGCCAAAGATAGATGGAGGAAGATGACAGACTAGACAAAAGACAGAACCTTGGGGGCGGATCAAATGATCGACCTTGCCTACGTGAAAGTGTGGGGGAAACGTAGTACAACACAAGACCAATGATAGACAATGGATAAGGGATCATGAGATGACCATGATAAAAGGATAAAAGTATGGATTCAATATGATGAGCCAAGATAGGCTTGCAGGATTGGATAGGATGATGGTGATGAAACAAAGCTCAAGGATGGGATAGTTATCCAAATCAACAAAAGAGGAATGGGGAGGAGGAAATGATGGGTAGAGGGATGATGAAAAGTGATAGAATATGAGACAAATGTGAGGAATAGTTAGGATTGATGATAGTATAATGTATGGCATTGGATTGCATGGGGGTAGCCTATAGCTAGATACCAATGACAAGGGATGATAAGATGGAAGGAAAATAGAGAAAAATGGATGGATTGATAAAGATGGGGAGATAGAAAGATGCTAGGATAGGTGGATAGAGGGATAAGGATTTGGGAAGATGGATAGGAAGATAAGGATAGGGATATGGGTGGGATGTTTATATAGAGGGATGGGTAGATAAGGATAAAAGGATGAAAAGGACTAGTGGATGAGAGTATAGGAAGATAAGGATTTGGTAGATGGAAGAGATTACTGGATGGATAGAGGGATGGGGAGATAAGTATGGGAAGGATGGAGAGATGGAAAGGATTACTTGGAGGGATGGATGGACGATGTCTCCAAGGACCCTATCGTAAATAAGGATATGCCCCCACTCTAGATGTGTCATGCGTGATGAGGCAAGAGGGATAGCAAGATGGGTGGATAAGGGAGTGATATGGACATAGAGAGGAGATATGGGTAAGGAAGGGATATGGGTGTTTGCATGATGGATGGATGGTGATGGCAAATGGAGGTAGATAATATGCATGGAGCAGAAAAGTAGATAAGGAATATGATAGTGTATGGATGAGGGGAATATATGCCAAGAGGTGTCCCGAGCATGTATATATGTTTGCCCCTATCTAGGTCAATATCACAAGGAAGATGTAGGGACTGGGGTCAATGGGATATGATGGATAGGATGCAGAAGATAGACAGATGTAGGAGATGGAGGAAAGGAATGCGTAAGTGGATGTTACCCCCAATTGTGGAAGTAAACTAGATGGGGGATTTAGGCATGATGCATGTTTTCCAGGTTTTCATCATGGTACCTATCCGAGGCACTTTTTTGCCAAGTTTTCACCATTGGATGAATTATTTTCTCTTTACTATTTTCTTTTTTCCTTTTTTCTTTTCTTTTTTTTCTTTTTTCTTTTCTTTTTTCTTTTCTTTTTTCTTTTCTTTTTTTGATTTTTTCCACTTTTGGGACTTTTCAGACAAAAAGATGGATGGAGATAGATAAGGATAGGGATGAATGGATAAATGGATTCATATGATAAAGTGTATGGATGAAAGACTCAAATATCAAGTTCCATAAGAGGTAAAAAGAGACCATGTGTAAAGTGACTATTTGATGTCGGTACAACCTTATTAGAATGGATGGATTATGCAAGGGAATGGATCAAAGGGATTGGATGGGGGAGATATGGGGATAGAGTATGGGGTGTTGGAAAGTGTGTGGATGGAATGATGGAGTGGATGTGGGAAGGGGGAAGGTGTTCATGACCAACATTGGCACATGTGGTGGATGTGAAATGATAGGAGGGTTGATGGATGGAGAATGTGGTGATATTGGAGGTGTTGGGATAGTGAATTTTGGGACATAAGGACCCAAAACAGATTTAGGAGATGGACGATGCAAATGATTAACTTTGGGATAAGCAACTTTGGATGTCTTTAGGGTTTTCTCATTTAAAGGCATGGCCTCTTTTTTCTTGGGAATCCACATGGTTTTGATTTTTTCTTTGGTGGGCCTTTGTGGCCGTTTGGATTAATTTGGATTTTGGACTTGATTTTTCTTTTCTTCAACATGTCTTTTGAAGGGGACATGAGGAGCTTTAGATTCATGTGGACGTTTGGAATTATACATTTTTTCTTTGTCATCCAAAGTTCTTTGAGTAGCAATGGGATGGGTATGGGGAGATGGATGATGTGGAGAGGACATGGATGGAGTGATAGAAGTAGGATTTTGACAAGGATGTGTGGATGGAGGATGCGAGATAGCATGTATGGAAGGATGCCTTCGTTGATCTTGATTAGGATTTATGAAGTTATATTTTTTATGTTGTGCACTAAGAATAGGTGATGGATGGAGGAAAGGATGAATATGATGAGATGGAGGAGGTGATATTGGGATATAAGGACCCAAAATAGACTATGTATATGGAGGACGTGTGAAGTTTGGTGGAGGGTTATAAGGACCCAAAATGGATTTAGAGGATGGAGGAATATGGACAATTTTTTTGAGGTAATATGATGGAGGAGGGGGGACAACAACAAATGGTTTGGTAGAATGATAGGAAGTGCCTCTCATTCCTTTAGGAGAGGGTTGTTTAGGATGTATGGAGGCTGTACCAACATGTTTGGATTGTGGCTCTTGGGAGATATATCCAAGACCTTGTGTGCTTGGATGTTCTTTGACCTGGATGGGCTCTAAAGTACCTTGCTCGTGAAGGCCTAAACCTTTTCCTTGATAGTTCTTGTTCTTGAGCATATGATCTAGGGTAGGAGGCTTATTCTTTTGGAAGCATGATGTGAGTGCATTATTAGGTGAAGGAGGATGGGTGGTGCATATACTTTGTTTTTCTTCTGTAAGGAGACCACCATGGATGAGTGTAATGTTACTGAGGTGATATAGAAGTGGTGTTGGGGTGACAGGGCTAGGTGGTGATGGAGACGATGAGATAGTAGCAGCCTGATCATGAGGAATGAGTGGGAAGGGATCGAGAGAGGGATTAGGTGGTATGACAAGATCTGGAACTGGGGAAGCAAGTGATAAGGGCTCCTGAGATGGAATGATTGGATCTTGAGTGCAAAGGGGATCATGGGATGGAGCGAACAAGATAGTGTGATCTTGAGATGGGGTAGATAGGATGATCAGATCGGGATTTTGTGGAGGAAAGGGATCATGAGATGGAATGGATGGAAGTCTATGTTCTTGGAATGGAGTAGATAAGATGGTGGGATCTATGTTTGTGTGCTTTGGATTAAGCTCTTGGCATGACTCATCTTGTGTGAGATGCATGATGATGGAAGAGTGTTGGATGGAATCCTCAAGTGGGGGAGATAGAAAGATGGAGGATTCATGAAGGTCATGGGATTGAATTTCGGTAATATTAGGACTAGGAGGAGATGGAGGATTAGGGTTAGGGATTGGAGGATTAGATGAGTGGATGGGTGGATTAGGATTAGGATTAGAAGAATGAATGGGACTAGATGGATAACTAGGAGTGGTTGGAGGACTAGGTGGGTTATGATTAGATGGAGGATTAATATATAATGTGGTGAAAGGGGGAGTGATGTAGGAGGATGCGGATGTTGGATTAGGTTGGGAAGATTGGGATGGTGGGTAATTGTAGAAAGATGTGGATGATGGATTAATTTGGGAAGTTTGGGATGGTGGGTAATAGTAGGAAGATGTGGATGAGGTATTAGAATGAGAAGATTGGGATGATGAAGGATCATAGGAAAATGTGGACATTGGTGGCAGATTCGCATAGAACATGGATGGAGGATTAGGATGGAAAGATGTGGAATTAAGGTACAGATATTGGGATGGTGGATTATGATAGGAAGATGTGGATGTTGGATTAGAAGAGGGGGATTGAGGTGGTGGAATACCATAGGAAGACATGTATGGTGGGTTGGCATAGGAGGATATGGATGGTGGATTAGGATAAGAGGAATATTGGGATTGTTGATGGCGGTAAGGATAGAAGTATGGGGATGGTGGATTACTATAGGGCAATGTGGATGTTGGATAGGATAGAGGTGGAGAGGGAGGACATGATGAATATGTAGATGGTGGGGATACTGAATATCCCTTGTCAAGGGTAGCATAAGGACTGTTATTAGATGCAAATGAAGGCATGGGGGGATAGTTCAGAGGAGGAGTTGGATTTTGGGAGGCGAGTGGAGAAAGCTTGCTAGCAATGATAGCATCAAGGGGATCTATATTACACTCTTCATGATCAAAAAGGATTTCCTTATCATCATCAATGTAGTTAGGATTCCCCTTGACTACTATTATTGGTCGTGCGAAAGGGGGATAAGGATTCATGATGGATACAGATTAGTAGGAAAGAATAAATAATGGATAGAGAAATAGGATGGATTGGAAGCTCAGATGGGGATTGGATGAAAGCTCAAATTCGGGAGACAAGATCGGATGATATGAGAAGATTGATTCTAAACCAAGTTTTGGGGTTTTAACTAGAGGATGTAAGGTGTTGACAATCAGATTTTTGCCAGATTTGGCAGTTTTTAAAAATTGTCAAATTTTGCCATTTTAGGAAACTTCATAGGCATACCTTTGAGAGTCCAATTTTTTTCCCAAAAATAATGTAGGATGAGTTTCCAAATAGCATCCCAAATCTGTGACATGCATTCCAAGTTACTAACGAAAATGATTTTTCAAAAATTGGAAAAAAACACTAAATTGCAATTTTGAGGGTTAAGATGAAAGTTTGAGGCCCCCAAAATGTGTTGAAACAAGGTCCAATTGACTCAATGCCAACGAGAAATCCACATGCCACCTCATAACACAACCACCCTTTAAAATTTTAGCCCAATCGGACACCCGAGTCAAAAGTTATGGCCTCTGGAAGTTTTTGCATAAAAATCAAAACGAAGTCTAGATGATTGGGATGGATGATTTGATGATAGATATGGACTCTAATGATGTTCTAAGAAGCACCTATGTGGTTTGGTCGACGAAATGATGAATTTCAAAAAATGTTGATGGATGCCTAGAACGAGGAAATGACCACTCGAAACAAGCAAACGGATGCTTAAAATGGGGGAACAGAGGCTCGAAACGGTAGAATGAAGACTTGGATTGAGGGGATGGATGCTTAGAGCAGGAAATGGATGTTTAGAACAAGGGAACGAATGCTCAAAATGAGAAAATGGATGCTCGGAATGAGGAACGGATGGTTGGGATGGGGGTATTCAGAAATGACCTATTTTTGGGCATGGTCGCCCCTGCTAGGGCGAGGCCGCCCCTCTGGTGAAAAATGGTTGACTCTGGTGCAAAGGGGCATGTGTGCTCGGGTGTGGCCACCCCTGCTAGGGTGTGTTCGCCTCTCTGTTCAGACAGAGGGCTAAAATGATGATGTTGTTGCAAAGGGGAGTGTGTGCCCGGACGTGGCTGCCCTTGCTAGGGAAAGGTTGCCCCTTTCGTCAAACAAAGGGCTAAAATGATGGCATTGTTGCTGAGGGGCATGTGCACCTAGGCATGGCCAACCCTACTAGAGCATGGTCGCCCATCTGCTAGGGCAAGGTCGCCTCTACTAAGGCGTAGCCACCCCTCTAGTTTTTTAACTTGTCCAAATCAAGAACGAGACCAAACAAGCCTAACAAATGGTGAAACAAACTTGCTAAATGATGAAATGGGTTCCCTGAACAGAAAAATGGATTCTCTAAACGATGAACGGGTGCCCTAAACGGCAAAAAAAGTTCCCTGAATGGAAAAGCGGGTTCCCAGAACGAGTGAACAGATGGTCGAAAAAGGGGAACAATGTTTGGAATGGGAAAATGAATATACAAAATGGACGGATGAATGGTCACAATGGGTAAACGGATAACGGGAAAACAATTTGGCAGAACGAGTGAACGGCTTCCTCGAACAGGTGAACAGCTGGTCGAAAAAAGGGAAACGATGCTCAGAACGGGAAAATGGATATCTGGAATGGATGGATGGATGGTTGAAATGGGTAAACGAATACCCCAGATGAGGGAACAACACTCAGAACGGGAAAATAGGTTCCCAAAATAGGGTGACAACTAGCGAACAAAGGTTGAAAATGGTTGTTTTCGCCTATTTTTTTAGGTCAAGGTCACCCCTTTGAGGGAAAGGTTGCCCCTTTGAGATAAAGGACACCTAATCCAAGGGAAAGATCACCCAAATCAATGAGGATGAATAACAAGGCCGAACATACACCAAAACAGACTCGAACGGAGTCCCGGACGGGGAACAAGATGATAAAATAGATGAATGGATTTGACTAAGTGGATCCAAATGGAGACTTGGAGGGAGGATAGGACCACCAATGGATAAATGGATATACCTAAAGTGGTCAAAATGAGGGTGCAAGTGAAGAATGGGATAAAAAATGGCTGAATGAACACTAAAACGGACCTGAACATGGTCCCGAATGAAGAAAAAAAATTTGTTTCACCCCTGTTTTAGGGCATGGTCATTGTTGCTAGGGAAAGTTCACCCCTCTGGTGAAAACAGGGATCATAAATGGTTTATTTTGGTGCAGAGGGGTGCATGTGCCTATGCATGGCCGCCCTTGTTGACAAACCTGAACTTGACTTAGGTAAAAACGGCTATGGAAATGGATTGAAAACACTTCAAACAGCAAGAAAAATGGCAAGATTGACTTGATTTGTAAGATATGCACTGGTTTTACACATAAAAGATAGTTCAAGCAGCATAATCCTAAGATTAGTAAGAGGGGTATGCCCAACACAGTCCTCTAACTAGGCTAAACAAGTTGATTTATGGATTCCTCGATATACGCTCGGTTCGTGAGGCCCAAACCGTGAACACCAATCCATCACAAGCATGAGTCAGGAACCCTAGCGAGATACTAAAAGGCTCGAACCAACTCTTCACATCTATCTATGTATCACCCTAGCTTCAACGCTCCACCAATTATGACGCGACCAGATTGGGGTATAGCTTTCGCCTCCCCCCTTTATATACCATGTCGGTACACATGGTCGAGATCATCCCTTGGGGTGATGAAATACCCAAGCAGGTCCCACTAAAAATATGTTAATCATTTTCAGCTACTCTCCAGGCTCACACGAAGTGCAAGGGGATAGCTTGAATGATTTCCACCCCCTTGGGTAACACAAAGGACTAAGTAAGCTATGATTTCTCTTTACCTAGGAGCGCCAAATGGTGCAAGGGGATTGGATACATCAATATCTTACTTTTCAAACAAGGAAAGAAAATTACTTAACCCCCTACTTAGTCTATGTGCCTAATTAGTGTAAGAAAAATGAAAACAAACAACTAACTAAAGGTCTTGGTCCTCTCATCCTACAAGAAACAAGTTAGTAGTTTTTCCACCATTCTTCGTCAATCATAAATTTCCTACACAAACGTTAGTATAAAACCCTTTACAATCACCAACAACACATGTTAGGGGGTCATTGTTAACAAAATGATAGAAAACAAAGTTTAAAACATGCACTAAAACACTATTTTTACCTTTTGTTTGGACTGGGTCGCCTCTGTTGATGAAAATAGAGAGTTCAAACATTTTTTTTGTTGTAGAGAGGCGCGTATGCCTAGGCGTGGCCACCCCTGCTAGGGCATGGCCACCTCTGCTAGGGCATGGTCACCCCTCTAGTGAAAACAAAGAACTTATGGTACTGGTTTTTCATAGACAAACGTCCCTGCAGGACCTGGTTGCCCCTCAAGTCAGATAGAGGGCTAAAATGATGATTTTAATATTGAGGGGTGTGTGTTCCCAGGTGTGGCTTCCCATGCTAGGGTGTGGCCTCCTTTGCTAGGGCATGGTTTCCATTTTGAGTCACCCGAACCTGCAAAAATGCAAACATAAAGCAAAAAATGTTGATTTTACTATAGAGGGGCGCGTATGCCTGGGTGTGGCCACCCCTGCTAGGGCGTGGTCGCCCCTTGGAGTCACCTGAACCTGTAAAATTGAAAATAACAATAAACTTTAAAAGAAATTGACCTGTCTGTGGGTCCCATCAGGCATGCCAGAAATGTCACCAGTGACTTTTAACTCCCCTAAATCATACAAAACAATATGCAAGATGTGAGAAAAAAAACACTAACACCTCAACGATTAGCCTAGTTGGATTCAAAACAAAGAAAGATGAAAATAAAAACTAATTATACCTTGTCTTGAATTGATCATTTGGTTGGCCCTTGATGTAGATGGAAATATGTGCTCATTGAATGACAAATCTGATACAAAGTGGTTGAAATGCAATGGAAGATACAAATGGCTAAGATGAATAGGAAGTGAATATAAAAGGATGTGATAAAAGCTTATGCAATGCAAGTATGGAGGCTCAAATGGCTTAAGATCATAAGTTTCTTACAATATGCATGAGGTTCTTAGCTCAAGTTCTTAAAATCCCTAATGAATGGGAAAGGGGGTTATTTATAGAAGAAATTGAATTCTCTAAATAATTCAATGGTTAGGATTGAGCCACCATGGCCAAGATGGAGGGCTATGGTGAGTTGATGACTCACAAGCCCTCACATCTTTCCATGTGGCAAATGAAGTGTCACAAGGAAAAATGAGGTGGAAGATGACATGTGATGGAGGTACTTGCAAGTACCTTGGCATGTGACTGATGTGACCTCTCAATGATCACATGGGGAAGGGGAAAGTTGTGGGAGAATAAAAGTGAATTTTAAATTCACAATGATTGGGAGTATCCTAAGGATAAGACAAGGTTCCCAAAAGGGTAAGTCGATAAATACCTTGGATAAGACAAGGTTCTTATAATAGAAGGTTCCTAACCCATGTGCTAATGTGACCTCTCAATGATCACATGGGGAAGAGGAGATTCCTTAGAAGAATAAAAGTGAATTTTAAATTCACATGATTTGGAATAGAAGGTTTTTGGCTTCATGTGACCTGATGTGACCTCTCAATGATCACATGGGGAAGAGGAGATTCCTTGAAGGAATAAAAGTGAATTTTAAATTCACATGGGAAAGACAAAAATGAATTAAAAATTCCTTGGGGAATGAGATAGTTGACCAAAGAGGGATTGATTAGACTGACTAATCATTGATTAGAAGACAGTTAGTGGCTAACAAAGATTAAGAGCCAACTTGCAAAAGTTGGAGGATGTGACACATCCTAATCAGGGATTAGCCATGTGCACATCGCTAATGATGGGATTGGGATATGGATTAGGATTAATGAAAAGGATGTGACATGTGGAATTAAATAAATGTCATATTTATTTAATTCATTTGATGAAAAGGAGAGTAAAGGGGGTAAGCTATTTAATCATTAACTAAATACCTTAGGGATTAAAGAAGAATTAAGGGTATTAATTAGATAATAGAAATATCACCTAATTAATGTGAATAAGAGTATGTTTAGATGAAAAGGGATAAATTTGGACAAATGTAAGTGTCCAAATTTGGATGTCTACACCTTCAATCCAAGAACACTATGAAAGTAGGTAGCAGCAGTAAAAACAAGATAACTTTCACTATACAAAGAGTTAGAACCTCTAAATAGGTGAAAATGAAATTTAATTCATTAATCTACAACATCCAACTAGTTTCAGATCATCTTAGATTCCGTACAGGTTGTACAACAATATGAAAAGTGAGAGAAACCAATATTGTTTTGGAAAATGATGTACTTCTTGATCAAAAATGGGTTACAAATCAACGAACAACCTCTCCTTCAAGGAATTGAAGGTTATTATACATATTTTGATTGCATTCAAACTCCCTCCAATTCCCATAACTGATTTTTAATCATTAAGACCTTCTAATCTTCATTAAGTTGCATTTTAGACCTTTTACACATGACAACATTACATGAATTTTGTAACTTTTTAATTTTGATACCTAAGGACTCCTAAATCACTCAAACACCTTTAATTCACCCTATTATAACCTTTTAGACCTCATTCTTGCACATTTACATCCAAATTCAAGGATTTTCCTTCAAAAGGCTACAAATTCAAATATTGACAATTTTGTAGCAAGAATGCATTTTTTTGCACATTTGACCACCAAGACTTAAAACTCAACCTAATACACCTTAAATGGTCCTAATTGACCTTATTCATGAAATAAAACATGAAAATAAAACCTATTCCATACTCTATCCACCTAGACCTCATTTTCCATCTTTCATATTGATTAACAACTTTTACAATTCAATATATTTTGCAACTTCCTTGTTGCTTATTAATCAATAAACTTCAACCTAGTCTATTAGACCTTCCAAGAATACATTTTCTTTCAATACAAGGTGTAGGTGCCCCTACACCAATTTTGTATCACTCACTCCTTAACCACTTACAAACTAGTAATCCTTCCTCATAGGACAGTCACTCATATCCAATGAACCAGGTAACATATGAAGACTATAACAAAAAATTTCAAATACCCTTTTCCATGGCCTAAAACATATCGCAAAACTACTATAAACTCTTTTGGAGAAAATACCTCAAACTAGCCCTGTTCCACTCAAGAAACTAGGCCAATAAGGCCACTCTTACAAAGAGACACACCTTTAAACACCTTAAAATCTCTTGATCTCCATGGACAGTATTTTTTTAGGTTTTCAAACCTCATATTCCACCTATTTTAGGGACTAGAACGTTCAATAGGGTACCAACCTTCAAACCCTCACTCTAAGCTATTTCAAACTAGGATTCCCCTAGGGGTTTATTGAAACCCAAATTTCCTCAACACACCACACCCAACCAATACTTGGAACACTTTAAAAATAGCCTACACATTCTCTAAAAACTTACTCCCAACCTTTAGCACTGTTATTTCCTCAAACCCTTACTTGAAACCTCGATTTTTGGTCAAGACAGACAAGAAATCAACTAGGACAGCAACTCACAAAACACTTCCATCAACCCTTCAACTCTTGAACCCTTATTGAACATGGAAAAAAACCTATCGGCATTCATTTCACTAAGTTCTAGAGGTATCCACCCAAGGAAAATTTCATACATGCATTCTTTAGTGTTCAAAATCCCAAAACAGGGTTTCATACCCATTAGCACCAAAATGATCATAAAACTCACAAACCTCCATGAAATTCAATCAAAAAAAATAAAAATGAAATTTAATACATTTCTTTAACATTTACCATAGCTTTTAGACCATGAACAATAGATTTACAAGTCAAAAATCAAAATTTTACACTAAAAACGGAGAATACTTCTTGATCTTCTTCATTTTTTCCATACTTTCACCTCTTCCTTGAGCTTCTCCTCACATTTATGGACTCATAACAACATAAACTAATTCCTATAACTGAAATTCTACTTACCTAACCTTTCATGCACCTAACTCTACAACTTTTGCATCTTTTAGCAACTTTTTTTACCACATTTTGCCAAATTGCAAGTTATGACACAACTGAACTCCCTTAGCTCCAAATAAATTATAAAATGGTCTAATTGGCCTTATTGAACACAAAATAATCAAAATTAACTAAAAATTTATCATTTGACCATGCTCACCAAAAATGACCTTTTTGACAAAATTGAGCTTCCAAGGTGCTCCTACACCAGAGGCCTACAATGTTGATTTTGGATAAACCCTCCTTGTTTCAAGAATAGAAATGCCTAAAGCAAGGGTTTAGTGTTTAGATGCATTAGAGAGGGTTCCAATGACTAAGATATGATAAGATATGAAAAATTTTCTCTGTTGTGAATGCTAAAAGGAAGTGAATTTGAATTGGTCAGTTGACCATTGAATTGAGGTTTTTGAGATTGAAGATTGTTTGAAACTGATCTAATTGTGATTGTTGAATGTTTTGTCTCCCTGCTCTGCATCACAAACCTAGGGTATAATTTGTTGCCACCTAAATGAAAACTAGAGAATATTGTGTTATTGTTCTCAAAACCAAATTTGTGATTATCAACGAAGTCATGAAGAATATTAATTCAAAGAAGGGTTTGTGATGCTATATCTTATAATTATTCACTATTTCTTTGGCAATGAGGTAACTTATAAAGACAATAAGCATTCTCAATTGCACAAAATTTTCCATTTTTGTATTTATTAGAAAGGTAAATGGTATGAATGAATGGAAACTTGCATTAACAGCTATGTCTACTCACTTGAATTTATCTAAGAACATGTGATGAAGGTGTTTTTTTTATGGAACAAAAAAATTAATGGAAACTTGCATTGACATTGATGAAAGCTATTAGGTTTTCCAAATTAGTTGAAAATAAAATGAAATAGAGTGAATTCCACTAGCCATGCTGGAATTGGACTACTATATAAGCAATGCAAATAGAATTCATAAGTAAATTTGTGTTAAGTAAATTTCATGTTTTTCAGTTTTTTGTTCTTCAAACTCATAAAAATTAAAAAAAAATTATGCAAATCCCATCTAATTCAATGTTGAATTCTATCTCCAATTTTTATGATTAATAAAATCATTAAAGAAATTTAGTTTATATTGTCAAAAACAAACAAATATATTAAATATAAACATTTCAATATTACCAAAATGAATATACAACCATAGATAATTTAAAATGATGTAGAAACTTCAAAATGTCTTCTTCTATGTTGTCTACCATGCAAATTGGTAGTAAAAAGGTGATGGATCAAGCATAGATTGGTACAACATGAAGTCAACTGCATAAAAAAAGGCGTTTATGAATCGGATAAAGCATTGAACTAGACAAACATAGAAGCACGTGGGCCTGAATCATGGGGCCAACTCGTATTTTATTGTTTCAAGGTAAAACACATTTGGCGAGCGCCAAATGTGTTGGTTTGAAAGGGAGAGACTCCATAGAGACAAAGGGAGTGACACTCAAGATAGAGAGAGAGGTGATAGGAGTGAGAGAGATTAGTCTAGGTAGAGTGGTAGAGACTAAGACATGAGAGTGATAGAGACTTGAGAGGTATATAGAGTTATCCAGTTATAGTGGGTGAAAATACCTGGCAATGGGAGAGGGGTTGGGAGGGATGGGACCTGAGAGATACAAAAATACCAAAGGGGGAGAGAGAGAGAGAGAGGGAGTGTGGGAGAGGGGGTTGGAGTGAAACATATTCGTCTAGGTAGGGTGGGAGGTAAGTGAGGCCTGATAGAGAGGTACTATGAGAGAGGGCATTGGAGTGACACAGATTAGTCTAGGTAGCATGGGAGGGAGTGAGACCCGAGAGAGAGAGAGACTTGAAAGGGAGAGATTTATTCATTTATGGTAGGGGGAAGACCTTAGAGAGGGAGTGGGAGAGAGAGGGAGTGGGACCCTTAAACGATAAACCCTATACCATTAACCCTTTAACCCTAAACCCATAAACCCTTAACCCTCTACCCTCAACCCCCCTCTCTCTCTCTCAACCCTACACCATCTACCCTTAAATCATAAATCGTAATCCCTAAACCCTAAACCATCCACCCTCAACCCTTAATCCCTAAACCCTCAACCCTCAACCCTCTACCCTCAACCCTCTACCCTCTACCCTCTACCCTCAACCCTCTACCCTTTACCAGGTTAAACCCTAAACCCTTAAACCCTCTACCCTTAAACTGTAAATCCTATATGGGCTAAACCCTAAACCCTTAAACCCTAACCCCTTAAACTATCTACCCTCAACCTTATGCCCTCAATTATCAACCCCTATACCCTCTTAATCCCTCAACCCTCAACCCTCAACCCTTAAACCCTAATCCTTCAACCCCTATACCATCTTAATCACTCAACCCCTCTACCCTCTACCCTTAAACCCTAATCCCTTGACCCCTATACCCTCTTAATCCTTCAACCCTTAAACCATAATCCATCAACCCCTATACCCTCTTAATCACTCAACCCTCAACCCTTAAACTCTAATCCCTCAACCCTTATACCCTCTTAATCTCTCAACCCCTCTACCCTCTACCCTTAAACCCT
>CM021100.1:598412399-598542841 GCA_007115665.2 Sequoiadendron giganteum
AGAGAGAGAGAGAGAGAGAGAGGGAGAGAGATAGAGTGAGAGAGAGGGAATGGGAGAGAGATAGAGGGAGGGAGTGAGTGACAGACCTAAGAGAGGGAGAGGGGGTAGGAGGGAGAGACTTGAGAGAGAGAGACAGAGAGAGAAAGATAACAGCCTAAGAGAGGGAGATGGAGTGAGAGAGACAAAAAGACCAAAGAGGGAGAGTGAGAAAGGGGGTTGGAGTCAGATAGATTTATTTAGGTACCTATGTGGGAGGGAAAGAGACCTGAGAGAGGGGATTGGACTGAGAGAGTAGTCTAGGTCTCATGGGAGGGAGTGAGACCTGAGAGAGAGAGAGAGAGAGAGAGAGAGAGACTTTAGAGGGATAAAGAGATCCAATTAGGGTAACGAGTTAGAGAGCGTATGAAAGGAAAAACCTCAACTATCCATCTACTATCATAAACTTTGCATTCTAAGCATTATCAAAGTTGTCAACCAAAGAGAGGGGAAATTTAGGTTTTGTGCAAAGCAGGTAATTTGGCGCTCGCCAAATGACCTACTTTGGACGTGTTAATGGACAGGATCTGCCAAATTTCCTCATATTTTTTTCTATGCTCCCCGTCTCATTTGCATGTCTTTCAATGCAACTATATAAAAAAAACGTGATAACATTAACCTCTCTCTTAGCTATCTAAATATATAATTATTTTTTCATTTTGATTTAGTTAAGGTTTTGATCCATGACTCCTTTTGTAAATGCCTCTGTTTTTGGTCAAAACCCAACATGTGCAAGTTTTAGGATAGATTTTTACTCGTTCATCAAAACGTGAAAAAAACTACATTTTTTTAAACTAGACTCCATTCTACACATGATGAAAAAAATCATTTTTCGATTAGTTTCCAGAAAAATTAGGGGGGAGCACACTCAAATTTCAGCTTTTTAGGATGTGTCCACTTTGAAAATTCATAAAATATTATATATTCATTAAAAAAATTATCTGAAAGAACGAGGATAAACTTCATGGTGTTAGCTAATTTCTCACCATTGTGATTTTTGAAATTCTAAAAAAAAATTAATCAAAAAGGGGGGAGCCCTCAAGTGCTATGCTATTTTTTTTTATAAAAACAGGACCTGTTTTGGGACCCCCCCTTTTTGAGACCCTGAATCTTCATTAATTTTTTAAAAAATAGTAGCCTAGAAACTAGACTTAGAGCACTTCAACTTTTGTTGTTGCTACATCTTGAAATTTTGAGCGTAACTATCTTCATTTTCTCATGCAAATAAGATTTTGTTGATTTCAGAAAAAAATAAAAAATAAATAAAATAAAAGTGGCATCTTAAGAGTCACAGATTGGTGCCCTTACCCCCCTACTAATTTTTACTCCAAGTTTGAGAAAATTGGATTGAAAGAGTTGGGTCAAAGCCCCGCATAGACCCAAAATAAGTAGCCACCCTTCTCCTATATATAAAATTTTCCACATTTCTCTATCCAGCTTAATGTATTCACAAGAGGAGGTTTTAACCCAAATTCTATCACTATCCATAGTATAAGCATCTTCAATAATGTTTTCAAGCAATAAAATCAACCAAGATATGGAATTGAAATTAAGGGACCAAAAAATGATAAGTATAAGGCCAATTGTTTATTCAAATGGAAGGACAATCCTAGTCAACTTGCAACTTCCACCATGAGGAAATAAGTTATTTCCACCACAAGCTACATGCCTAGATTTATGGTGATATGAAAACCCCCTTGGGGTTGTGAATAATACATCCTAAAAAAATGTTCAAGAATATAATGGATTCAAATTAATGAGTAATGGTTAACTAGTAACCCCATCACCTCAAGGTGTTCAACATCAAAATATCATGAATTTCATTGTACATGATGACATTGAAATGTTTATCAACCATCCACGAGCTCATTTTCATGTTTAAACCTTAATCGGGCATTTAGATTAGGTAGATTTCCCGAGTCATGTAGAAACCTTGTGTACACTTTGTTTGGGATGCACCTTCCATCAATATTCAAAATTTTCTTTGGCATTCATTTTCAAGATTATTTTCAACCATGTTGTCTTCTCTGAATACATGCCCAATAATGAACTGGAAGAAAAAAATCATCAACTATATAGCATCTAAAATGAAATTCCCCAAATTCCAACCAAGCATAAAGATGTCATTAATGCAAGCATAATACTTCTTAATACAATATGCAAGTTATAGAACCCAACAAGTCATCATTTCCTTAGATTTGTTATTTTTTTTGAAACCTAAGTTTATATCAAAGAAAACTATTAAATCTCCTTTTTCATTTCTAATAACCCCTCCCCCACTTGCAACCCTTGGGTTTCCTTTGGAGGCCCCATCAAAAGAAAATTAACTTAATTGATTGAGGGAGGTAACCACTTTTTGTTTTTTACTTCTTTTTCTTGTTATAGTCAACACTATGAATTTCTCTCCTAACAACAACAAAAGTAGGTTTTCTATACTCTAGAGAAGGAAGAAAAATCAGGTTTTCTACTAACAAAAAATCACATTTTCTAAAATAGCCTTGTTGATCCACTGAAATACCAGGCTATTAGAATTAAGTGATTTATCCCTAAATATTATGTTGTTTCTCATTTTTCAAATACCCCAAGCCACATATAGAGAGTGATTCTCTAGATTTCCTTCAATGCAAGGTGGGTGAATAGAGAATGCTAACACATCT
The DNA here is from genome assembly GCA_007115665.2 of Sequoiadendron giganteum. Classification (NCBI taxonomy): domain Eukaryota; kingdom Viridiplantae; phylum Streptophyta; class Pinopsida; order Cupressales; family Cupressaceae; genus Sequoiadendron; species Sequoiadendron giganteum. The sequence continues at coordinate 598,415,093 of CM021100.1, forward strand.
TCAAAGCCTCCAAGCATCCCAATAAGGCCTAAAAGACTTCCAACTTCCTAAACAATATCCCTAGAACCAGCTAGTAAATAAATAATGGATAAACGTGTGATCAATTGTTTCTTCATTCACATGGAAAAACACACATCTATCAGGGAAAAAATCCTCCTCTAAATATTGTCCTAGGTTAGGATTTTTTATGTGAAGTAGACCACCAAAATAATTTAATCTTGGGAGTAAACTTGTGGTTCCATATTCTTGTCCAATGTTCCTTAGACCCTAAGAGGTCTTGTTACATGGAATATCTAGAAGTAAAAATATAAACTCCCAAAGGGTCAAGGCCAAAGAGGATACATTTTTTAGTTAAAAGTATGGCATCCTTAAATAAATGAGGAGAGATTGAAGTTTATTATAATAAAATCATGTTCCACAACAACAACAATATCTTTTAGGTTTCTCTATTTGTTTCTAGATCCATCCCTGAATAAATAACCTTCAACGAGCTTTCCAAACCTATTGATGAGCAATCCCATGAACTAGAGAAAAGAAAAATATGCCTTTGCACTAGCCAATATTCATCCCAAAATCTAATGTAGTCCCCCTTCTGCAAATTCCACCAGATAGATTTAATGAGGAGGATTTTATATTTAATGATGTTGTTCCAAATGATAGAGCCTTTTGGCACTCTTTCAACATGGAGAAAATTGGATCCCCCCTCCTTAAAATAGTTTTCTTTCATGATATTCACCCAATCTTTTTTATCCTTCATAAAACTCCAGCCATTTTTTGTCATTAACTCTTTATTTTATCTTTTGATTTTTTTAGACCAAGCCATCCATTACCTTTAGGTCTACACATAGTATCCTAGTTAACTAGGGCCAAGTGTTTCCTTTCCACCATAACCATCTAAATGAATTTTTCAATATCTATGTTCATCTTTTTCTACCATATATTTTGAAATATTAAAGAGGGAAAGGTGGCACATTGGGATACTTTAATGGGAGGCATTTAGAAGCTTGAATTTATCCCCATCACAAGGGCTAGGGATAACATTATTTGAATATAAAAAAGAAAGTCCCCTATTTTTTGAAGGAACAATGTGAACTTTTCTTGTAATTTGGATTGAAAACAAACCTGTAAAACCCACTCTAGGACACTAGGTAACAACAAATAGCACCCTCTATAGAACAAGAGCTAGCCATACGAGAATAATGGAACACCATCAACAAGCTCAAGAAGTTAGGAGAAGCAGGGGATGAACTCTCCTAATAGATTGGTACTATCATCTAGCAGATGTTGATCACTAATTAGATCAATGGATAGTGGCATACCAAAGCTACAATTCAAGTTCCCTTCACTCTATGGGAATCCTACATATTCCCCATTTTTAGCTAGAATCAATATCCCAACCTCTTCCTAGAGGATTCCTCCTTTCAAAATATTGTGTTGTCCTTTAAAAGGTTTTGAAATTAATGCTTGATCATTGTCCTACTTCATATGGAATTACATAAACATCGACATTATTATTTATAATATCATTAATCACAAACAAACATATTGATCATCATACCTATCAAATTTGTGCTCCCTTTAGGCTCATATATTGTTATCACATCATATTGGCATCCTTCAAACTCCATAAAACTAGTCAAATCGTTACACTATTGTAAACAAATACTATCATATAATAAGAACATATATAATCAACTTATTTACACCCTTCTAAAGGTATACTTATTTGTTGTCTTGCATAATAAAAGCTTTCTAAGAGATCGTTCCGTTCAATATCACATTATTGTATCCTTTCATAAACATTTTCGCATTTCCCCTACATTATTAAAGTAAATTTAACATGCAAAAACTTTAAGGACATCCACCAACATCTTAGAAACATGTTGCCTAAACATTATGAACATTGCAAGGATGAGTGAATAAGCTTTATGTTCTCACCAATATGCATTAGGAATCATCTAGTCATCTTTGTAAGTAGCCTCCAAATAATTATCAATTTTGCCTCCATTTTGGTTAGACCCTAAATACATATAATAATCATATTCATGTGTTGAATCATTAACTTGACTCTTTAGAGGCACTTATATGTGCATTATTTTTAGAATAACCCTTAGGAAAATATCAAAACATCAATGAATGCATCTCAAGGACAACATTTGCAACTTTCCACACTATGGTTAAGGACCCTTGGGATCATTAAATGGGCCATGGTAGAGCATGTTAAAGATATTTGTTAGAGTGGAAGGTAATTATGAGAGTGCACATTTGTTGAGAAGGACATCCTTATAGTATGGGGACTAGGATGCCAATAGTGCCTATATATCATAATTCAACCATTTACTACCATGAACAGATAAATCTTCTTTATCCCAATTATTGTCAAAACAAATTAAAAAATTTGCATCTTGTTAGTTTAAATATAAAGTGTTTTCCATTCCTTCAACTCACATTGGTTGATTCTATGCCACTTATTTTCTACTATTAAGAAAATGCATGTCAACTATGCATGGGTAAAGACCTATTAAGAAATTTAACAAGGCGTGCATTCTCCTATGTCCTTTGCTCCTCATTCTCAAATTTTTTTATTTGTTTATAGACAACACCCAAAGCTCATTTATGTTAAAATGGTAGAGCCCACATATATAACCATCACTTGAACCATTTGCATGGAATAATAAAAGCATATTAATATATTGATTTGTTATAAAGCATTGCATTCCCATGAACAACCATCCAAATTCCCTTATGGGAATAACTTCCCACCCAACTAAATGACTTGATGACTAATTTATTATATGTAAACCTTAATTTCCTAACAACCCCCCTTAAGGTTTACATAATAGAAAAAAAACAAAAAGAATAATATATCAACATCAACCTAAACTTCTTTGTCTAGGAAAATGTTTTGATTATCCAACTCTGCATCAACATCAACCCAAACTCCTCATGTCTGGACAGTATTTTGATTAATCAATGTTTACTTGTGACTCGAGACACTTTATTATTCACAAGAAAATCACCAACCAACACTTAATTATCCATAGTCAGTTTGTGAATTCAACTATCTATAAACCAACAACTCACCAAGTTTGTGGGTTCAGCTATCCATAGACCAACAACAACTCACCAAGTTTGTGAATTTAATACCCACAAATCACGGCATGCCCCCTCTTGCTCTTGAAGGGAATAGAGATGAAACAAATATTTCTCATGCAATACATCATCTTTGAGTGAGAAGTTGGCTCAAGATGATAGATGTCCTCCTGCCTCCAACCTCCAATATTATTGTGTTAATCCTTACCTGCTATAGGTAACACTACACTCTCCAAAATCCCGATCAAGACAATACATGCATGAAGATATTCCAAAATTACAAACACTAACACTTCCACGTGCCAATATAAAAACATCTCTCATATTATCTTCTTCATAGCATAAATTGAAAAGACACATTAACCTTTAAATAAACTAAATATACCAACCCAACCTGGCCACTTTCACGCCTAGATGCTCTTATCACACATGGATTACATAAAATGTATTGAATCTGTAGAATTAAAGAGAAAATTGAACTTTGTGCATAATTCTCATACACTTTGTACTACACCCTTTTTCTCTGCTCCAAATCAATAATTTTTTTAAATCATATAACATGACCTATAAGATCCACCACAAATTCATTTTCCCACCTTTCTTTTACTTGAAAATATATTTCCAATGCTTCGCCTATGCAATCGAGGAATAGAGTCCTGTTGCAAGCAAACTAAGAGAAGCCCGCAGCCTTGGCAAGGAGTTTTAAGCAACATACATACTATGGCAAAGACAATAAATGCCTACATGACATATATATTTAATAGAGCCTGATTTCCCTTAGCATTGGAGCCCACAAAGCCTCCTTTGTAATGAATAATTCTAGTCTTTATCTGCATTTGAATATGATATTCCTTCTTTTATCAGATTATTCATGCATAGAAATAATGAACACTTCAGTTTAGAGGAAGACGGCTATAAACTGTAGCTACATAGAAACATTCCAAATTATAAACAATATTAATTAAGGACTCTCTCGGCACTAGCAAATTCTCTTCCTTAACTACAAGATCACAACCCTTTCAATCTGTCAGATAGCAACTACAAGATCTGATTCACCTTTTATATACTCAGTTTGAGTAGCAAAACCCCGCAGACTTCTCCTTTGGATAGAAAGACATATATCATCTCTCAACTTCTAATCAATATGATAGCAGATCATAGTATGCACAAAACAATTCCATCCAACCCGTGCTACACAAAAAAACTTATCCTTTTGCCTCAAAATAAAAAAGATTATAAGAATAATAGTTGTACATACCAATGGCAGAATGTGGTGTCGTACTGATCACGGCTTGATGAATCAAATAGCATGGATGTTAATTGTAAATGTTTATAAAGCATTGCATTCTAGTGAATAATCATCCAAATTTTTTTATAGAAATAACTTTCCATCCAACTAACTAATTTATTATATCAAAACCTTAATTCCCTAACACATTTGTTGTTGCCAGTGACTCCATGATGCAAGTGCAATTGACCAATTATTTTCCAACATGATTGTCATGTGTCCTCTCCAAATTATGTTCCTAGTTCCCATCGACCCCCCATGGGCTAAAATATTAAAATATTGATTGGATTTTTAAAAGTGGAGTGCACATGACTCTACTTGCAAAATATTAAAGCTTACATTATGTTCAATTATCTCAAACCAACATCAACTAAATCCAAAAGTATTTCTCAAGTGTACTAATTAAATATATATATATTTATTGAATGCTAAAAATATATTTTCTTCCACACAAATAAAACTTATTGTCTACACATATGTTCATTGAAGTGTTCCATATACTATAACAAAATCTCATCATTCATGAAAATCTAACTTTAAGTCATTTTATTACATATAAAAATATGTTTACTTTTTATTAAAAAATTTATATAGAATTAAATACTTAAATGATTGTTTCACAAACTCACATTATATGTGAAGAGGAACAGTTGAGCATTTATCATTAACTTACCTTGAGCAGATTCAAACTCCCATACACTTATTTTATGTCAAGTTTTATTTAATTTTTAAATCTTGGATTATTTTTTATTTGAATAATTATAACTAAAATTTTGGTGTCTAATGTTCAAAAAACACATACATTTATAAAATAATGCATATTTTCAATTTTCTCTATCAAAAAAATCACAATCAAAAGATTTGGAATTTTAGACAAACATCCAACTAATTTCAATGCATCCATGTAATATCCTTGAGATCTTATCAAGTGGATGGCCTGAAACTAGAACAAATATATAAGTTAGGATAAATTATATTGTCATATGTACAAAGAATTAAGGCTTTTCAATCATAGTTTTTTATTCATGTAAAAACAAGTTTTGAAGGGACCTAAAACCCTTTACAATCACGAACAAGGCTGCAAATAGAACAGCATGCAGACAGCCAAAAGTCAGCTCACTAATCCAGCCTTCTTTCACTTGTGCTACCATATCATGCCAAGTCAGCTCACTAATTTCCTGAGGTTTTCCTGCAACCATTGTCTTAGAAATTTCATCATTATTCCTTGGTGCAAGCAAAGACATATCGGATAGGCCACCAGAAGTGATAGCCAGAGCGTTATCACCAAAAATGGCCGCCAAAGACCCAAACTCTCGCTCTTTCGGGGTTACAATTTGAAAATCATGTGCAGTATCAACAGCCACCTCATTTGAGACATCCCGAGGGGATATCTCAACACCCTATGATTCAGACACAACAACCTCTGAAAAACTCCTGTGTTATTCAGATTTCTTCTCAACAATATAATGTTGTTGAGAAGCACCATTCCACCAAGTAGCCTTCGTGGCTTTTTTCTCAAAACCACATTGAGTAGCAGCATGACTTATTTTAAAACATCTTTTGCAACGGAAAGGAAGCCCCTCATAGTCCAGAGATTGGACCCAAGAACCATTAGCATATTTGAGTACAATCTCAACAGGCAACCCTTTTGAAACATCCATTTCAACCAGTATGCGAGCAAAGGTGGAATGAAAAATGTCAGAGGATTCTCCATCCACCAGCAAAGGTGGCTTTACAATCATAGTTGATGTTGCCTCGAGTCATCTATTCTAGGATTTCGTATTAGATGGCAATCATTTACATTAAAAGTGCCCTAAAGCTTGTAGAGATTTCTCTTGTGTTCTCAATAGTAAGATTTCTCATGACAAAAGGTGTTTTTAGAAACATGCTTAGCTTTCTTGGGTTGATTCGACTCTTGTTTAGGTTGCCCCAATGCATTCTCCAACCTCCATTTTACTTTTACCCTTCTTAGGGCTTGCATATTGAGGTATTTCCTTGGCCAAAATAAGCTCAAGCATTCCTTGGCTAGATTTTCCATGTTCCTTTGCCATCATAAGCCATCTTCATTAACATCCTAGGACTAAAACCTACAACACTTTTTCTCAAAGTTGTTGATGGATTCAATTAGTGGTTCATTGAAAGAAAAGTGATGAATTTTTTTCTTGCATATTTTTATCATAGTTTGGGCATATCCTTGGTAGTAGCTAGTCTCATTTGCTTAATTGACTCTTCTCTCCTTCTCATTTTGCTATCATATTGGAGCTTTTCCAAAAAATCCTTTGCCAACAAATCTTATTGTACCTCCTCCACAATACTAATCACTAAATCTCCATGACTCAAGTCCATGTAGCTTGCAATTTTTGTTTTCCTTTTCTAAATGTTGCACCTTTTTTCTGAACGTTTACCCTCACCCTCTTCTTCCCTATGACAAGCTTAGAGTTCCTCTACCTTCCTTTGAAGGAATTAATAAATGTTGTTCTATATAACCACAACACTTACCAAATTAATTTTGGTGTGATATATGCTTTTGTCAAACAAGTAGCATACAAACTTTCTAATACCCACACCTAATGTACTACGCGCTACAATGAATTTGATTATTCAATACACATAATTTGTAGTTTCTACTATGATTATACATGTGAGAAAATAACACAACTTATCTATATTCATAATACTCGAACTAAGTTCAAAATAATGGAGATCTTATTTTATCTATATTTATAATACTTGATTGACTTCAAAATAACACCTCTTATTTTATTTATCTTTATAATACTTAATTAACTTCAAATGACAGAAAATTTAAGAGGGAGTGGAATGTGCATTAGAATAGACTTGTTTGATTTACAAACCCTAGAAAAAAAATTAAACAAGTCATATTGCATAAAATATTTTAACTTCAAAACCCTAATGAGAAAAACTAAGAAGAAAGGTTTATTAAGGTTGCTAAAATTCCTCAATCAGTTGCTCTTTTAGGAGATCCATCAAAAGTATATTTACATTTAGATAGGTCAAAAAGTAAGGTTGTTAAAATTCCTCAATTAGTTGCTCTTTTAGGAGATCCATCAAAAGTATATTTACATTTAGATAGGTCTAAAAGTATATTATGCTAATCACATATAATAGAGCATTTGAAAAATAATACAAAGACTATAAAACTTAAAACCTAGGTTAAAATCAAGTCTTTCTAATATATTTTATTGTTATTAATATTTAAGTATTTTCCATTGGTGTTGAGAGTTTAGTGTGATAATCATAAATGTAAATTTGTTGAAGCTTGCATTAATTTTTCTTCTTTATAAATAGACAAATAACAAAATTTGGTCACGTAGGATTGTCTTGTTGGCTATTATGAACTATTGAAAGAACTCGTTTCATTCATTGGACAAACACCATGAATTATTTTAAAGTATTTATTTGTAAATCATTATAAAATGGTTTTTCATATACAATAAATCACTAGTCAAAGGGAACATCAAATAAACCATATTTTTTAATTTCATTTAATAAACCTTGGTTGTTGAAATACCTTCAACAATATTGACTTTATATTTGTCCACTATCACATTATTCCAAAACATTCAAAAATTTAAATGAAATATATATTTATTATAGAATAAATACCCTTGAGATTGGATTACTTCAACAAACTTTAAATCTACAATGTGAAAATTAAAGTTTGACATAAAATTCAAAAAGTAAATATTTACTCAAATTAAAATAAATATATGAAAAACTCATAAATCACTTGCAATTATTGTAACTTTATTGTGCTAGCAACTTAAAAGAAAAAAGAGTGATAGCATCGCAACATGTGCTAGCAATTAAAGGAAAAAACAAATATTTCATATCAAATTAGACTATTAATTTAGTTTGCTAACAATTTAAGAAAACAAACTAATGGATAAATAAGCATATCCATGATATTTCTTATTTAATTGTGTTTGCCTTACTAAATGTTTCAAATACAATTACATACTAACATGTGACACTCTTATGTTGGGTTTGGCTTATGACCCAATACCTGCTCATATCCATTTTATCCTCTTTCATACATATTCCCATCTATTTTATCCTCATTTATACCTATTCTCATTCATCTCATTTATTTGACCTTATTCTATATCTATTTGGACAAAACTCAATACAAAATTTTATCCATCTATATTAATATACATTTTCAAATATTTAATTATTATACACTTGAATTTTCTCTACCTAATTCATTTTCAAGATGTTGAAATTGGAACATTAATTTAAATTTTCCAAAATTCAAATTTTATTTTTTCTTCCCACTAGCACTAGTTTCAAGAATTTAAATTTTCATAATTCAAAAAAAAAAAAATCAATTTTTTTAAATTATTATATTTCAATATATTAAAATCCTCCAATATGTTTTGCATTTAGATAAAAAACAAACACATCAAAATCGTATAGACCATGTACACAACTTCAAATGTTCGCTTCAATTATTACGAAGCTACCTCATCTAAAAGTATCGACCTAAATTACTTTATTGCCCTACAATCTCCCAAACAATGTTAAGGAACACCATAGTACTTTATTAGCTTAGAGGATACTCATTTTAAATTCTTAATTATTATTTTGTAAACGAACCCTGAACACAACACTATTGTGTGTTTATAAAAAAACCTTTAAAATTAAGTAATTACACAATAATGGGATGACAAACAGAATAATTTATTGTGGCTACTTCCAATAATAAGAGAATCAATAAAAGAGAATAAATAAACTATGATTGTGAAGGAAATTTCATAGTACATTTGTCATGCGTGTGTATCCAACAAGTTTAATTCATTAACACCTAACATTAATTACAAAAGATGAAATCCCTCGAACACAAAAAAAAATCATAATAAAATCTACAAGTAGAAGAGAGGAGTTATATGTACAACACAACATTAACTATATCACAACATAAACATCAAAAACAATTCTTCAAGTAAATAGGAAATGGGACAGTTTACCACTAACATATAGTAAAGTGTGAGTTTCCAAACAATCAAGAGATAAATAACTTGAATGCGATCTGTTGTAATAAGACTCATCAATTTTGTACTTGAAAAAGTTCTTTCAAAGTAATTGCAATTACCTACAAAAATGAGGGCAAGCAACCAATCTACCATTCTTCATCGTCCTTAAATATTGATTTATCTAGACTTCCCACTTTTATGGGAGTCGTTGCATGTCGTTGCATTAGGGAACAAAATGACGAGTTTTACTGTTCATTAATGTATCAAATGTTTTAAGGTTGATTAACGTCATCCTCAACATAGCCACGCCCACCCAAATGTGAGCCCCACGGTCTCCATGTATACGCCCTTTATTTTTCCGCTTGCCACAGCAAGCGCCTAGATCGAACCTGTCAAGAGAATTAAGAATGAACCATCATCAACTAACAAAGAAACATATTAAATTAAAAAATGATTATAGACCTTAAAACGAGTCAGCTCCACAAAAAAAAAATTAATTAATTTAAAATCTCCATGGAATTCTCCTCTTTAAAAAAATGAATGAAGTTTAATCCAGAACAGGAGAGGATCCTCGAGAGTTACAAATATTGAAGATTTTTCTATAATAGTTTTTTTAAAGCGTGTAGTGTGTCTTATTTCTTATATACATGCATTTCTGATAGATCGCCATGTTATGTAGATTTTGCCCACCGAATTTTAAAGCCTTTTGCCAAGTTCTTAAACTCGAGGATGTTCCATTCCTTTTTCTCAAAGAGATGAAGGAATGATGATTTCAAAAAGGGGGTCTAGGGTAGTCTTCTGCAACATGTCTCATAGCAAGCCATCAATGGGCAATGAAAAATTAGGAATCAATAGGCGTTTGATTTTTGATAATGGTGCGGCAGTACTTTCTGTTGATGGAAAGAATGGAAATTTCGCTCAACTGCACCCACTCAGAAACCAGACAAGGCTGTTCCAAAAAATGTTACACGAAGTACAACGGAGGCAACCTCACTTGTTCATTCAAGTAATTTGCAGGTTGACAGGAATACAATACCCAATTTTCCAAAAACTGAGCTGTCCTGATATGCAGAATATCATTTTAAACATCGCAACAAAAATTCCTCCGCATTGGAAAAAGTGCTTATCCAAGTAATAGTTAAACAAGACAAAAAGCTTCAGAGGGTTGGAGGGCATGGTTGCACGAGCTGTATAGCTTGTTGAAGTGTGTGCACAGAGGTTCCAGTTTCGATTCTCCAGGAGGTGGCATTGTTTTCAATGTGTCTGGAATGCCTGGGCCCTAATGGGGTAGACGACTAACTTTTGAGTGAAAATTTTAGAAAAGGATTTGTGGACATTTTTTATTCTGAAAATGTGAAACACAAGTGCAGAGCAGGTATTAGTCTTTGTTCTGGGAAATAGCAATATTGATGCAAGTGAAGAGAGCCATTAGTGTTATGTCAGTTGCTTCGGCTCCTGAATTTAGGTGGAGATCCTTCCTCCAACTCATGTACAAATGAACTGTATATACTCACAAGGCTTTCTTCTTTTCAAAATAGACGAACACGACCCCTTCATGAATTCAAAGACTTCTGGATTAAAAGTGTATAACTTTTTGTATCATATTTCTAACTGTTTTCACGGTCGACCAATTCCTTCAGGAGATTTTAAACTATTGATTTGACCTGTAGCTGTAATTGCAGCTGAACCTTTCTCACCTAAATGGTTTGTATCATTGCCTAATAGAAGCTTATCATAACGGTTGCCTAGTTACCTGTTAAATACTTATTAATAAACCTTTGATTTGTGAAATTCAATTCAACTTTCACATAAAGCTTTATATGAGTATGGGTTCTCTTGTCATTCTTTACATAAAGATCTTTGGTTTCTCATATTCCCCAAAAGAGATCACAGCAAATTTTATTTCTATAATGAAAATTTTAACAGAATTGTGGCTTCCAAACCCATAGTAGTTATAGAAACAAGCTTCAAGAAAGAAAACACAGCAAAAATAGATAATTCAAAGTTTCAGGCCAAGCCCAATAGGAAGACAAGTGACTAGGAATACAGATCAGAGTTCCTCGTAAAGAGACTTCTTTCAAACAAGAGTTAAGGTAACTTAGAAATCAATGGTAAACACAATAAATGCAATCAGGTCCACTTTAATACATTTGTAAGTATTCAATGCTTTTTAAAAGTGTTAGTAATCATCCCAGCATTAGAAGATCCTATTAGTATGTTTCCCCAATCCCTATAGCTGCTCCCAACTTTCTCCTTATTAAGTGGTCTTTTCCTTCAACTTTAATGTAAAATAGTAAAATACTAAAAGAGGATTAAATACTTTAAAATTTATTAAAGAGGGCTCGTTGACTTGGAAGGGTCTCCTTCTCTAGTTATAAATTGAATAAACTGCATAATCCTAATCACTCGTCTTAATAAAGATCACAAAGAGTAGCCTGAAACATCAATTTCATATTTTTGCCCTATGCAAGTTCTTTCCTGAAGCTTGTTTGCAAGATGTTTACCCTTCTACATAGAAAAGTTTCCTTTCCCCATGTTTGCCGCATGCATATAAAATAAGAAAAGGCAACATGCAGCTCTTTGCCATGAAAAAAAAAAAAAAGACTTAACTAAATCTCCAAATAAAAATACCCTCAAAAGATTGCTAGTATGTATAGTCCTAACTATTTTCTTGCCACAGTACCAACAGACCACCGCCGCACAAAACAGATTTTAATCACATAAAGAGCAATCATGTCCTTTCTAAGTGAGGTCCATATGCAAACATTGTAGAACTTAAGAAACTTTCTAAGTCCTGGTCACAAGGAGAAACTTTCTACAGAAGTTATGACCTTGATAATAAAACCCAAAGAGCAAGGGAATCACATAATAGAACTAATAGAAAAGATAACCCTCACCTACAATGAAGGCATAGAGGATACCTCCAATAATAAGGCAGACTTCTCAATAATCATCTTAGCCTCAGAAAATTGTCTCAATCTGAATAGCGTGGTAAAGAGATGCAATGCTGATTGACATCAGAAATGAGAAATAAGTAAACAGGAGATGGGAGCTACTAACAACTTTGTACAGGAACCAAATAAGTATGCAATCCAATCGAACAAAATCGTGAACCCCTAGGAATCTAAATTTCAAACCAAGAGCACGAAAAGGGTGGCTAATGGAAAGGCTAGTCCCCTATAAAAATAGATGCAGATGATAATAATTATAAATTATGTAAAAAAGGTTTGATCTCATTGTTAATCTAAGTATGATGAGTGAGCAAACCAACTTAGATTAAAAAACAATGTTAAAGTTAAAGGATCATAACCCCAAAGAGCTCAACTGCTGCAATTGATAAGGAATAAAATTCATTTTAATTTATAACCGTGTATTTATCCAGATTCCTAAACAGATTTCAAATAGCATGTAAAAACAGAATGTTATCTATCTGTTAGAAGAATTATACATCATTTCACATGCTGCTGTAATTATTAGCTTTTTTAACAATCAAACACAAACATCCAAATAAGACTCTTTGAATTTAACAATATAATATATCAAAAGAAGAAGGTTCCTCCTTACTAAAAGTGTTATGACATTCCAAAATTCTTTAATAAATTAATAGGAAAACTTCTCAGCAGAAAAGAAAGACCCTTTTGTTGGGTGTCAGAAATGGTAAAAAGAAAGAAACTAAGGGTACTCACAGCAAAATATAATCACAACCAGGCATTTAACCAGTGATATTCTGTGACTTGTTAAGGATCGCTCCCTCATATTTGTTCTGGAACCACTTCATAGAATCCTCCTTGGTCACCCTATGTTGAATGCCAACACGGGACACAGCTCTCTTCCTTCTACTAATTCTGTAACCAGGACGTTCTAGGACTACAAAGAAGTCCATGCCATAAATGCCAGTTGAAGGATCATACCTGTCAAAAAATCATAGAAAACAACGAAGATATTTTACAAATTGATGTTTTAAAACTCACATGAATGGTTAATTTCAATGTTTCTCCAAGTTTCCAGGACAAAGTTTTGAGGATGGCAAAAAAAAATTTAACCATAACTTGCCTAAAATGTACAAAATTAAATACAGAATTGACAACATGGTTGATAATTTATAATTCAATATCAATTGTCAAATCATAAATGTTAATGATAAATCAAAATGGTTTATTACTTTATATTATAGTAGCATTGCTAAAAATCTATTGACTCGGCAATCCAAAAGCATATATAAAATTCAACTTCTCAGATTGTATTGGGAAAAAAATCTGATTTCCATCCACAGTGCAGCACAAAAAAAAAATTATTTTTTGTTTTATTAAAACAAATTGCACTTAAAAAAAAGTAAACTTTCAGATAACTTCAACTCACTTGATACCCAAATCAATGTGCTCCTGAATTCCAAAACCAAAACAACCTGTATCACTGAAGTTTCTTCGAAGCAATTCATACTCTTTTACTTTCAATCCACTCTCCAAAAGTTGCATAGCTTTTTCTCCTCGTACAGTAACATAGCAAGCTATTTTTTCATTACGCCTGATTCCAAATGACCTCACAGTATATCTTGCTGCATGCAAATGAGAAGAACCAGGACAAATGGGGATAAGATATACAGATTATGGAGAAACAAATACAATAAAAAGCACCTAATACAACGGAAATCTTACCCTTGGAGAAGACTGGAGTTTGACCACTTAACTGTTCCAAAACCTACCCATAGTCCACAAACAACAAAACTCAATTTGGCAAACCTTCAAAGGAAAATCAGCTAAGAATTAGCTACAGTACATAAGAATTAAAATTATAAATATGGAGAATGTAGCACAAGGATGGATAAATACCTTTGCAGCTCTGGTAAGCCGATCTCCACTCTCTCCAACTGATATGTTGAGAACCAACTTCTGCACCTTAATTTCCCTCATGGGGTTCTTCAGTTTGTCAGCCATGAGGTTCTTGACTTTGGCAAAGTCCTAACAATAAAAACATTGCAAAGTCCTAACAATAAAAACATTGCATTAGTTCATCCTGAAGGAGCCAAATATGTTTAAGATGCATCAAAATTGAAAAGGCTAGCATAAAAAATAGTCACCTTTCAAATACATAAAGAAATGTAGATAACCAAACAGAAACATGAAAAAATGAACTTGCTTGTTGTTGGGTGAAAATTCTGTAATCCCTTTACAGATTACAAAACTGAATTTCAGCCACAGTTATGCGCGATGAAATCTCTCCTCTTAGAAAGGGGAGGCGCCCTTCTTACTACTTACCGAAACTAAAGTAAACTATTCAATTACTTACAATATGTACACTAAACTAATCATAAGGGGGTGTGTCACATTCATGATTCTCTCTTCTTTCAGAGAATATGTTTACAATGTTCCGCGGTTTTTATTTCTTGATGCGATACAACTTTAAATAAAACCTAAGCAGTAATTTCCAATACTTCTAATTTGTCAAAGCATAGGCTAAGAGTACCAGTATAACAAAGATATGTAACCGGGAAGCTTACGGAGGTACAAAGTCGTTCTGTACTCTTGAATGATGAATTCCACGATAAAGTAACCAGCAATGAAAATGAAGCACAAAGTCTTCAATATACTTTACGAATAGATCCACGAACAGCATGAACAACTTCAGGCACAAAGTCTTGAAGATACTCACCAATATTATCAGCAATTACACAATTCCAAGTAAAAAGGTGTAGCACAAAGTCTACGCAAATCAACTCAAAAGCCCTCCAATCTCAATTAATAAAACACTGCCAATCCAATCCAATAATATAAGATAAACTCATGTGAAAGACATAAGAACATTCACATTCGTTGAATTGATCCAACACAAAGTTTGGTATGCAATTTAGCCTTCTTTATTGATTGAAAAATAGTTTCACAACATGAACTCGAACTTTCAAAAGTGCTTTACAAATGAGCAGCACTTTGTTGCACAAGAAGAAAGGTCAACAATAGAATAGAACCCTCTCATATTTATAGATGAGAGAAGGGAGCTAATCTAGGAAAAACCCTAACTAACTATTTGACTTATTCAAAGGTGATGTCCATGAATGTAAGAGAACATCTCTGTTTTTACAAGTAATTACATTTTGCAAAATGACATGTAAAAATGTCAAGACCTATTTACATGAAGCATAGAGAAAGCATAAAAACTATTTATCTCTGGAAATGTAAGAAGATTTATGGTTCCTTGCTCTTGGCTTGGAAATCTTCATATCTCTTCATGATCTGCATTATTGCTTCGTCCGGTCCAAAAGTGCAATCTATAATAGTGTGGAACTTCGTGACGGACTTCCTTGCAACAGAACAAACCTTTTTACATCTATCCAAATGTGTTTTGAGATTGTCCAAAGTTAATTGTACATCACACAAAGCGTCCATTGAAGTCAATGAAAAGGCCTCATCTTCTACTTGCTTTTGAATAGCTTCTTTGAAAATTTGAACAATCTCACTTGCCGGGAGAAATGAATGATTGTCATCAAGAAGTTTCCCTAGCAACTCTTCAATTTTGTTCACCATGACAATACGATGTCCTTCGACATCTTCTTGTACCTGTTGTACATCTTTGATGAGAGTCTTGATGACTTGTATGCGGTTCTTGATAGATTCTTTAAACTCCGCATACTTTTCCTTGTTGGGAATAACCCCAACTTCCACTAACTTGCTCAATTTCACCTCCTTCATTTGCAACCAAGACTCAAGACTTCGCTCCATTTCCTTCTGTTCCATAGAAAGTGTACCTTTTGTCTTATCCAATTCTAGCTTCATCTTTGGATATTTGAGCAATCCTTTCATCTGCAATGGTTATGAGTTGTGAACCTTTTTCCATTATTCTATCAACAAACTCATATACAATTTTACCTTTAGAACAGTACTTTTCAACCTTTTGTACCACAGGTTCTTCAATACTTATCATTGCCACTGGTTGCACATTCTCTTAAGACCCTATAATTTTTCTCAATACAGAAGCATAGTTCAGCTTTTGCTTTGTACATGTTCTTGGTTTCCTCCAACTTATCAAACTTCTCCATCAAGGCAGTTAAGGAGGCTTGAGCATCTTCTTTAGCACTTGCATGTGTAATCTTCCCAAGTTCGATCCTTGTGATGGTATAATCCTCCATGCTGACTTCACTCCTACCTTGCGGTGGTGCTGCAATATCCACATACTTATATCCTGATTTATCCATATGCAACCTAGAGTGAATTTTTGACTTTTTCTTCCCCTTGGGTTTTGGAAGAGCTATCTCCTCCACCTCCTCTTCCCACTTCACCCCCACCTACAACATTCTAGGGTAAGAAAAATAACTAGCAATTATTTTATAATGGTGTGCCCCCTTCATAAAATATTCCAAAGCAAAAACTGAAAATATACTACAGAAATAAAAAATGGCTAAATTTTAATGCACATAAAACGAAAAAACTATATAGCAAGTTTGTAAAATTTAGCAAATTCCTCATACAAACTAAAATTAAAGATCTATAAAGCAATTTTGTAAAATTTGCCAACTACCTGATACAGACTGAAGCAATATCTGTGACAAAAATATAGTAAAATATTAAAAAAAATTGTTAAGAGCAAATTCTAACAACTTGCAACCTCTCCACAAAATAAATAGATTAAGTTACAGAGGTGAAGCCCTTAAATTTTCATACCAAAAAAATAAATTAAAAAGGAAAGCATGGAAGACAGTGAATATAGACAAAAAAACATTGCATAAGTTAATCCTGGAGTAAAAAATGTTTAAGATGCATCAAAATTGGGAAGGCTAGCATAAAAATAGTAACCTTGCAAAGACATAAATAAATGTAGATAACCAAACAGAAACATGAAAAACTGAACGTGTTTGTATAGTGCGCCTTCAAATTCTAGGGTTAGAACAATAACTACCAATTACTTTATAATGGTGTGCCCCCTTCATAAAATATTCCAAAGAAACAACTGAAAATATACTACAGACAAATAAAAAATGGCTAAATTTTAATGCATCTAAAATTTAAAAACTATACATAGCAAGTTTGTAGAATTTAGCAAATTCCTCATACAAAATAAGATTAAAAATCTATATATGGCAAGTTTGTAGAATTTAGCAAATTCCTCATACAAAATAAGATTAAAAATCTAAAAGTCAAAGATTTTCTAATTATCTTCTATATTGTTATGAGTACCGAAGATAAGGATGATGATAGCACATCGTTGAAATAGAATAGTGAGATGCAGCAAGACATTTGAGATAGTGTGGATGCCCAGAAGATTATATAAAACATACGTTCAAAGTTTGGTAAAATGAAAGTGTAGAATATCAGCGTAAATCACCATTTGTCTAAGAAGAAAAAAAAAAGTGACATTAAGATTGAATAGTGAGAAATAAGCCATTACAGATAGCATTACCATTAATGGGGTAATTGTTGGTAAAAAGAAAGAGCGTGAGACTAGGTGGAAACCCTCCACCGGAAGATTGGTGAAAGCTCAATTTTTAAAAGGCTTCAAGGGGTACCCTGGGTCAAGTGGGAGCTGGTTTTATCCATCACACCTCTTTGGGGAAATGATCAAAGGAGGATCCTTACTGTTAAAAAAATAAACAAATAATAACACAGAGTGGAAAGCTGTTATTGGCAGTTTATCTTTGGCCTTGTTGGAAGAAGGTAAAGTTTCACTGATTGGAGGCAACTCTGTAATTGTCATCAATAGGCTCAGAAAGGGAAGTGTCTGAATTCAAAACTTCATAGCCTTGAAGAAGAAGAAACCTTGCTATATCAAGAGTTCAATTTGGTTTGTTTTACACATTGCTTCCAGGAGCAGAACAGCTGACTGACTTGCTTGCCAACCATGGCATTGATCTCTCCCCCTTCTCTTCTTTGATTAGTGGGAAGATTGAAGTTTGGTATGGGTTAAATAACATCCTTTTTGAGGGCAAGCTGCCATAATTGACTGTGCCTCTATGTGGCTTAATCAAGATTAATTAAATATCATGTTATTCGTAGATATGTGCAGGTTTCGCCTGTGGCAGATCAATTTCACCATCATTCTGTGGCGTGGCAATGGCTGCCACATGTGTGCGGAGCTTATTTGGTGTAGTTGCCTCCAGCTCCTCAGTTGGTTTGCATGGGGGCTTCAACAGTTGGTCTAGTTTGGTTTCTTGTGCATTAGATAGTGGTGTTTAGGGCTATCGTGGAGTTAGAGCATATGGCTTCTACTAGGTGTCAGCTTGATGGCTTGCAGGATTGTGGCACATGACCACAAATCCCTAACGCATGGCCCGATCTCAGACCATTGTCTTTGTAAAATCTTTCATTGCCACAATAGGAATTTCAATTTACTATATCTCATGAAAATTTTAATTGGCAGAGATGATCTGCAGGGACACTAGAGAGCCAAGGTCTGGAGTAATGATCTTGGCCGACTTCCATGCAAAGCTTGGTTTGGCTATTTCATCTGTGGAGATGCATAGTTGGGTAGAGATGCTGCTTCTCACCCCTTATGATGAGCCAGTGGTGACTGCAACGGAGAAAGATGAGGAAGAGGTTGGCCATGGCGACATGGGACCTGTGTATTTGGAAGGTGATATATCTGCATTAAGGGAGGAAATTCATAATTATCTCAAGATTTGGAGTCTCCTTCAGCATATTGTCAAGACAATTGTACTGTGGTTCATCACCTGCTGGTATCTCATCATCAGGGCTTCCTTGAGGTTACTAGTGCTCATTTCCTCTCCTGCTGGAATGAATGAAAGCTGTGCAGGACAAAGAAGAGGGCCAAAATTATTCATGGAGTTCAGATTGTAGGAGTGAACAACCCCGTGTCTCAAGGCAATGTTAAACTGAAATAGGTGATGGTTGCAGCTGAAGGGTGGTAGGTGAACTTGCTCACTAAGGCAATGGAAGGTGATGCTCCCATGAAGTAGATGCTGGTTGGGGTTTCGCTGTTGGGATCATCATGTTGGTTTTTTGTTTTATGTTTTGGCTTCCTACCCCCCTGCATGGGCTGTTAATGCAGATTTTTAGTTCAGTTTCTAGCTTTGTGTGTTTTTCTTGCTTCTGCACTGGGGCCCCTTAATAGAATCCCAAAAATTAACCAAGAAAAAAATGCATAACAGATAGCATCGATGACTAAAGATTATGCAAATGTCAATTCAATTTTGGTGAAAAAAATGACATGATTTTCAGGATAAATCTCCATCTTTCTAGAAAAATTACTTTTTATTTGAATGTAATGAGTACAGTTCAGAATCTGTTTGAAACTAATTTGATAGTTTAAGATATAAGGCATCACTTAAGACAAATAATCAAGCACAAAAGTTCAAAACACAACACACGATGGAGCTAGCGTCAAAAATGTTTGAAAATGTAGGTACACGTAGAGGCAATTATAATTTATAACTAGATCTTTGACTCTTTCAGTGAAAGATAAAAACTTTCCTACACGAACAAAGATATAAAAACAAAAAACATATAAATTAAATTAATTAAAACATTTTTACAAATATATATAAGCCTGGACAATCTGACAAAACTCAAATTCTTTACCCACACAAAATTAATTAGAACACTTCTACATGTAAATATAAAACCTGGGCAATCTAACAAAACCAAAATTCGATATTAAGCAGTTATTTGTGCAACAGTTATGCCCTGACTCTAACATAAAACCAATTTGTGATTCATATATTAACCAAATCGCGTAAAAGAAGACCTATAACCTTGACCAAAATCTACATGGAGATGAGGAACTAGGACTAAGTCACTAGCGCACGGCCTATTATTGATTCGTTTAGTATATTAATAATTAAGTAAAACAATTAATTTTAGAAGGGAAAATTAAAAAGAGCGATAATTTGATAAAATATGTAATTTGCAATACTTAGCTTCACTAGGTGATCACACTTTAGCATTATTAATATCTAGTGAGAGCTATTTTCATCTATCCCACCTTGTTTTGAAGATAGAACAGGGAATGGAAAACGCTGATGTAAAACTCTTCTAAACAGTTTTCAAAAATCTTTCTCATTTTACGGACTGTGAAAGCCTTGCGTACTTAAAAAAACATAAACAAGTAGAAAAAAGTTTTAAGGAACTGATTCCCTTAGAAACTTCTGTCTCATACAAATACTCCAAACATATTCATTCCTATTAGCTATAAAACTCTTTCAGTAGAAACACAAACCCTAAGTAGCCTGTTTTCAGCATTTTGAAAGCAAAAGCACAATACAATACAAAAAATTAGAAAGACAAGACTACCTGTGATGAAATTTCTACACACTGTTAACCGAAAAAAGGAAATTAAAATAAAATCTTCGCCTCAAGTACAACTGGCATTTTCCTTTCTTTCATTATGACTATTTCATATTCAACGTTAATATATCCTTGAACCCATCCTTTCAAGGCTGAACACGAATTTTCACCCTACGTCTGTCGGTTTGGAGCATGGTCAAATTTTGCTTAACTCACAGTATTTCCTTTTGGCAACAAGCATTCTTCCCAACATTCAATTGACAAGAATACTAGAAAACGACATTTATGCATGCTCTTTCAAAGTTAAACCATATATAGCTACAACAAGGTCTACAGATTCCATGCAGGCTCAAAGAAGGTTGCATTCAATTACAGACTAAATTATCTCTAACCTCAAAAAGATAAGTGAAGACCACGCTGATAGATGACCTCTTTACTAGTGAAGCAACCGTCCACTGTTTGTACAATCCAAACCCTTGCACAGAAGCCGCAGGTTCCAACGCCAATGTTGTAAACAGAGGGGCGGTACGTTTGACTGAAGCCAAGAATCCCTAAATACTTCCAACCTCTCTTTTTATTATTTTTATTTGTTAATTCGTTTTTATTTGTTTTTTTTAAAAGGTTTTATAAATATATATTGACGTATTTTATATAAATTATATTTAAACACAAAATAACAAACACACAAAGAAATTTTAGAAACATAAAATTTGCCACCAAATGTTGATGGAAAATAAACTCTCTACACTAGAAACACTCTCAAATTAATCTCACATTGTGGAAATATCATGTCTAGTGAAGTGCTTGTTATATATGTTATTATATTATATTACTATTATATTATTAAAAATGTACTATTTTTAAATAATTTTTTATTTTATTTTATGTTTTGTTTCTAAAATGTGTTTGTTATTGTGTTTTTTTTTTTTTGTAATGTATTTCGTTGATTTTTTATAAGCACCGTGATGTCATTATAGCGTTACGTCTATCGACGTAAAACGTAGTAATTAGTACTTCACCATTAAATTTGTGCAATAAATGTTCTATAGGAAAATTCATCTTAAGTAATCATAATGGTGAGATGAACATACACACATCATTTCTCATGTCATTTTGATGGGAATGCCCTTAATCCAATAACATATTGAAAAGTAACATATTCTTTGTTAAGCTTGGCTCATGGTTTGATTCCTATTTGCATTTGTTTCACCCTATTTGCACAATTTTCCACATTCATCATTTACTCATTATTATCATACTTACACTCCTATACATTTCTCCATGTCTTTAAATTATCATTTTACCTTAGATTTCATTTTTGAGTAATTTGAGATTAACTCAATTCAATCAAGCAATGTATGAGAATGAACCCTATAGACACTAAAAATCGTCCTAGCCTACAATGACATTTTTCTACTATTTTTTGTCTAACCTGATTGAATATTATTTGATTAGGCTAACCTCTTTCTTCTAACCCTAATTTTGTGTTTCCTCTTTCCATTATAATTAAATAATTTTAATTATATAATTATTTAGTTTTCTTTTACGATTAATTAAATTATTTAATTAATCTTCTTCTTCCTCATTTCTTGTTAATTAAACAATTTTAATTGTTTAATTAATTGACCCCTTTTGATTAAATAATTATCTTTAATTATTTAATTACTTAATCCCTAATTTCTTCTATGTTTAAATAAATATTGTTATTTATTTAATTATTCGCATGTGGATGAAAATAAATAATTTTTTTTGGTTCAATAAATTACTGCTAAGGAGCAGCACCCATCACTTTTGACTGGAGCTACGAACTAGTGAGGCCACATACAAGGGACCTCATCCTCGATATCTTCATAACCACTACTGCCACCACCACATTAACCACTGTCGACATCACCATATTCACTGTTGCTTCCACCATATCTAGTGAGGCCACATACAGGGGACCTCATCCCCGATATCTCCATAACCACCATTGCCACCACCACCTTAACCATTGTCGTCGTCACCATATCCACCATATTCATTGTTGTTGCCACCATATCCACCATCACGGTTGCCTTTGTTGACCTCGCTATTGCTTTCTCCTTGTAGCAATCCCACTATCCACCATGGGATTCGAACCTTAGACAACCCAATTGTTGCCCTTGCAACTTAACCATTGCAATGTGGGGTCAATCCCAATAAATTTTATTTATTTATTTTAATTATCACTTACCATATTTCTTTTTTCACTTGCCATATTTTCTCTCTTTAGTTAACTCTTCCTTTCCTCCACTTAACTCTTCCATTTTTCTATTTCTCTCCACTTCCCACATTTTTCTCTCCACTTAACTCTTCCTCTCTTAAATTTTGAAATGGGAAACTTTCACATGTACATTCTCTCCTCCAATCTCATATGTCGATTCTCTATCACATCATGACCATTGATCGAGGACTAAATCTAGAGAAGGAGAAACCTAAACCTATTCAAAGGAGGAACTTGTTTTGAACCAAGTGCAAGTTGGGTGGTAAATATTGCAAAGTGATAGTGGATAGTGGTAGTACACACAATATTGTGTCTAAAGAAATGGTGAAGAAATTGAAATTAAAAAGGGTAAAACATCCCAACCCTTATAGATTTTCTTGGCTACAAAAATAAAATCAATTATTGGTGAGTGAACAAATTTTAGTGAAAATGCAAATTATAAATTATAGAGATAAAATTTTGTGTGATACAATGCCCATGGTTGCTTTTCATATTCTTTTGGGTAGACCTTGGTAGTTTAATAGATAGGCTATACATAATGGAAGGTCTAATAATTATAAAATAAAGAAGGATAGGCAAGAGTTTATTTTGAATCCAACGAAGGAAAAGAAAGATGAAGTTGAGAATAGCTCCAAAGTTTGCTTGGTTTCGAGAAAGGAATTTTTGAAAGATTTAAAGAAAGGGGGAGAATGTTATGCCTTTATTCTCAAACCCGCATTAACCATGATAACAAAGAACAAAGAAGAGGTGCTAGTGGAAATTCAATAAATTTTGAATGAGTATGTATAAATAATGATGAAGGAGTTTCTCGATGGGTTACTGCCTGTGAGAGACATTAGTCATTGTATGGATTTGATACCTGAAGCAAGTTTTCTAAGCAAGGCACCATATAGAATGTTGCTTATGGATAATGAGGAAATAAATAGGCAAGTACAAGAATTGTTGAACAAGGGATTGATTAGGGAAAGCATTTTTCCATGTATAATTCTAGTAGTGTTAACACCCAAGAAGGATAGGGAATGGTACACGTGTACAAACTCAAGAGATACTAATAAAATAATAATCAAGTATAGATTTTGTTTGCCACAGATGGATGGCATGATGGGTTGTCTAAGTGGAGCAAAATAATTCATAAATACTAACTTGAAGGATGGGTACCATCAAATAAAAATTAGAGAGGGAGATGAGTGGAAGACTACCTTCAAGACTAAAGATAGATTGTACGAATGGTTGGTAATTATGTTTGGATTGACCAACACTCCTGAAACTTTCATGAGGTTGATGAACAAAGTGTTCAAGCCTTTCCTTTGTAAACTTTTTTATTGTATGTTTAGATGATATTTTAGTTTATAGTAAAACAAAGGAGGAGCATCTACGACATGTTAGGGTAGTTTTGAAAAGGCTAAAAGAAGAAAATTTGTTAGTGAATTTGAAAAGGTGTAGTTTTATGAAAGAAGAATTTCTATATGGGGTTTGTTATTTTTGGAGATGGTTTGAAGATGGATCTAGAAAACATCAAGGCGTTTGTGGATTGGCCTTCACCTTGTAGAATGTTTAAAGTGAGGATTTTCCATCATTTTAAAAGCTTCTATAGGAAGTTCATTCATAATTTTAGTGGGATTTGTGCACCTATTATTAAAAAATGAAGAATAATGGGAAGGAGTTTATTTGGATAACTGTAGCCAAAAGAAGTTTCAAAATTATGAAGAAAAAGTAAAAGAATAGCCAGTATTGAAGCTACCTAATTTTGGAAAAGTGTACCAAGTTTACTATGATACCAATGGGATAGTGATTGGAGGAGGTTTGAGTCAATAGGGAAGATGAGTCACATACTTCAATGAGAAGTTGAATGAGGAAAAAAGGAAATATTTTGTGTATGATGAATAATTTTATGCAATTGTACATGCACTCAAGAAATGACATCATTAATTTCTACCTAAGGAGTTCATGATGTATATAAATCATCATTATTTGTAATTTATGAACAACCGGTGTAAGTTAAATAAAAAACCTATAAAGTGGGTTAAATTTTTGCAAAGTTACTATTTTGTGTTAAAACATAGAAGTGGAAATTATAATAGGGTAGTTGATGCATTAAGTAGAAGGCGTTTGTTTTTAAATGAATTAAGAGTGAATGTAGTAGGTCTTGATTCTATGCAAGATTTATATGAAGAAGATGTTGATTCAAAGAAGCATGGGAAACATGTGAGAATCCAGTTGGTAAGGATAGAACCCCATGGTTGGAGTATTTCATTTAGGAAGGTTTGTTTTTCAAATGTAAGAGGTTGTGTATACCTCAAGGATCAGTGAGGGATAATCCGATGAGAGAACAATATAGTGGTGTATTGAGTGGGCACTTTGGTGTTGATAAAACATTAGCACATTTGAATGAAGGTTATTTTTGGCCTGGTATGAGTGCATATGTAAAGAAGTTGGTGCAAGGTTGTAGAATTTTCCAACATGCAAAGGAGTAAAACATAATACAGGGTTGTATCAACCACTGCCTATTCCAGAGATAGTGGGAACATATTAGTATGGACTTTGTTTTGGGGTTGCCACAAATACAAAGAGGTAATGATTTTATTTTTGTTGTTGTAGATAGATTTTCAAAGATGGTTCATTTTATTCTATATCAAAAGTGTAATGATACATCCCACATTGTTGCATTATTTTTCAAGGAGGTAGTTAGGCTACATGGTTTGCATAGAGGTATATTTTCATATCATGATGTGAAATTTTTTATTCATTGTTGGTGTACCTTGTAGAAGAAAATGGGTACACAATTGGGATCTAGTATTACATATCATCCTCAAACTGATGGTCAAACTAAGGTTGTAAATATAAGTTTGGGTAATTTTCTCATATGTTTGCTAGGGGATAAGCCTAACCAGTGGGACTTGATATTGGCTCAAGTAGAGTTTGCATATAATAACTCAGTCAATATGAGTGTAGAGAAAATTCCTTTTCATATTATCTATGGATATAGTCTGAGAGGTGTTGATGAGTTGAGAGAGTGTTGATTTGGGCAAAAAGAGTGTTGTAGATAAAGATTTTACTAAGTATATTCATGAGTTTCATAAGGAAGCGAAGGAAGCTTTGGAGAGGAGTGCTATGAAATACAAGGAGCATGTAAATTTGTATAGGAGAGAACAAAAATTCCAAGTTGGTGATCTAGTAATTACACATTTGAGGAAGGAAATATTCCCATAGGGAACATATAATAAATTAAAATGGAAGAAGATAGGGCCTTGTAAGATACTAAGAAAGTTGGGGCGGTGGGCCTAGCTTGATTAGCTAAAGCATCTTGTTGCAAGAAAGAGGTCACAAGGTCTAGTCTCCCCACTATCCTTGTGGTTTTGGAGGATGTGTCGCACTAGTGTTACCGATCACGTGAATTTGTTTTACCAAGCACACTACAATTTATAGGGGGTGGCTACCTGACCGATTCTTGCAGTCTAAAAAAAATGATACTAAGAAAGTTACCATCTAATACTTATGAGCTAGAATTTCCAATTGGTATTGATATTTTTCCATTTTTTAATGTTTTTGATTTGTACAAGTATGGATAAAATCAAGTACACAAGAGAATTCAATTGTAGATTTTCAGGATGCGCTCAAATGGATACATAATTTTCTCGAGAAAAGGTTTGAACAAGTTGAAAAGGTGATTGATTCTCGAGTGATCAAGTGACAAGGGGAAAGGAATATATGGATTATCTTGTTTGATGGAAAGATAGACCAATAGGTGAAGCTTCTTGGATACAAGGTTTTCAATTGGTTAAGTATGGGATACCCATTCTTGACTTACCTAAGTGTTCATGATTTGTAGCCTCATGAACATTTCACTTAGTGACTGTGTCTGGTGCAGGAGAATCTAGATCTACAAACAATCCTACATTGCTCAAAAATCAATTTGTAGTTTATTTTTGTTAGTAGCTTCAAGTTATCAATTTTCTACAATTAGATAGTTATTATGATGATGTCATCTTGAGGGAGCTTAATGGGTCTTCCATCCTTTGTTTTAGTGAGTTTTTTATTAAAAAATTATAAGTTATTATACTGTGAGAATTGGTGTTCCATTCAGATATAGAAGAATGAACTCCATTTAGATGTAGAGTGTGAATGGCTATTCAAATCAGTTGTTTGGTTTTGACATGTTTTCTAGTAAAAGTAAATTGTAGAGATTTTGATCTCATTTGAAATATGGGATTCAAAAATTCATTTGGAATGTGGAATTCAAGTGGTCATTGGAAATGTGGAATTCAAGTGGTCATCTAGAATATGGAATTGAAGTGGTCATCTAGAATGTAGAATCCAAGTGGTCATCCAAAATACAAGATTTAAGTGATCATTTGGAATGTGGAATTTATACAGTCATTGGAATGTGAATTTCAAACACTCATCTAGATGTGGGAAATTCTATTCCATTAGGTCATGCAAATCAATCCAAGTGAACTAAACTTTATGGTTTAACCATTTGGTTTAGATGAGAAGCTATGATGATACCAACGAATGATGAAATTGGCATGACGTTGTGATGAGCTCAACATAGGTAGTGATGGATGATGACATCAACAAGTGGTGATGTCATCTCAATTGTATAGATGCAAGGTAGTGCATCTAAATGAGTCAAGTGCATCGATGGAGTGAGGGTTTATATCATGTTCATATGGAAGGTAGAATTCCACCCACATTTAGGTTCAATTTATTTTTCATGCGGATCTATGGGTTCAAACTGAACTTACAGGATTTCAATGGCGATCGGGACTCAGAACAAAATGATTTTAACTAATTTTGATGGTGTGTGGATTTCTACAGACTTAATTTTTTATTTTTTTAAAATCTAGTTTGGGTCCATGGGGTTCAAGTGGATTGCAAGAGTTTGGTGGAATACAAACTGTTGTAATTGGTACAAAATGCCAACAAATGGGTTAATTTTGAAGGTTGCTCATCTATCAATGGTCTGATAACTAAAAAAATTCAACTATCAACTACAGGCCTATTTAATGATTGATTGTTTATTATTTAGGGGTTCAAAAATTGGAGAAATTTGATTGCTATATATTTGAAGCTATAATTGACTGATGTACTCCTATTATTTTGAGCATAATAAAATTAATGAATTTGTATGATTGTGATTGATTATTTGTTCTTTTGTTTGGCTACTAGATTGGGTTGTTTGAAACGACTCCCTGCTTTAGGTTTGCATCATATTTATTCCAACCCAATTAAGATGAATGGGTGTAATTGTACCTAATTATTTCTATAAATAAGGATAAGTGAATGATCTCCCATATAGTCGCATTGTAAATTTTGCATTTATAATATTGTGGAGGTTGTCTCCTCGAAGTTGCTTGGTTATCTATTATATTTTTCATCATATTATGTTATATTCTTATTATTCTACTTCAAGTGATGTAGTAAATTCACTACAAGTGATAAAAGTGGGTGAAATTTGAAATTTGAATAAATAATTATATTTCAAAAATAGCTATGTGAATTTTCTATATTTCTTTTAAGAAGTTGTGAATTTATTCTAGGAAGATACAATCTAGTTTTTAGTCTTTTATGATCAATTTTGAGTGATTTATTATGCTTTCATAACTCACACTATAAGCAATGACTTTTTAGATTTTTTATTTTCTTTACAGTTTTTTAAAGATAAAAAATATATTAAGGTTAATTATTTGAATTCTCATATGGAATTCCAAATTTTATCTAACTTCATATGTATAAATTTGGGTCAAAATTTAAATAGTACATTGTTAAGCCTCAATATGATAGGGCCACAAACTAAAGGTCAAGGCCATAATTCTTAAATAGGAGGGGAATCTCCTATCAAAGATAATACACAGTCAAATTTTGGATTAGATAAATTCAAACACATTATTTTCTATGTTGGATGGCAAGGTGCACCTATTGGAGGAGATGAAAAATATGAATTTTGAAATGGACAAAAGGGGTATTCAAATAAAATAAAATCAAAATTATTTTGCTTCTAATATCATATATTCCTAAGTATACTAATGATAAGCACTTGTGACATGCTTAACCTAATTGTTAGTCTTAGGTAATACCTCAACTCCTCTTAACTAGAATTAAGGGGTGTTAGCGTCCTTAACCTTAACATTTATCTTAGTTAGATCCCTATCAATAAGGAGGAGAACTCTCTCCCATATCATCATATCATCAAATCATCAAATATTGAATTCATATATCATTATCTGCTTATTAGAGGCCAACCCCTTAAAGTGGTATGCTATTTTATTTCCAAGAAATATCATAGCAAGTGGTATCAGACCTACAATTTGAGCCAATATTTTTGTTTCCACCGTAACACAGAGCGTTATTAATTTTATTTTTATTTTTCTAGATTTATAGATATACATAAGATAAATTCTTAGGAAAAATAAACTTTTGCACTAAGTATTGCTCAAGTTATTTGAATTTTATGATTTCCCCTTAAGTTGCTCTATAGGCCATTAATTTCAGATATTTTTTAAAATTTACATTTTTGGAAAGATTGGAGAAAATTAGGTGGGGTTGGTTATTTTTGATTTATTGTTAGAGACAACATGCATTATGTTATGCCTTGCATAAACACCCCATTTTAATTTTGGTCAAAATGGGTCCCCCTTTTTGTTTGTTTGTCCTTGGTGTTTTTGTTTGAGATTTAGGAGTTTTTCTTTTTCTCCTAAGTCTTCTTTTTCTTCTGCTCTGGCGGAAGTGGAATAAAATCTGAATCTAAAACTTACAAAGGTTCCCTATTTGGATTTGGTTATGATTCCACTCCCATTTGTTTTCCTTGTGTTTTTGTTGTTTCTCGATGTTTCATTTGGGACAAGCTATGCCTTGGTCCTGCCTCCTTTGTCTTTCATTGTTTCTGTTAGTTACCAAAATTTGCACCCGATTCTGAACTTGACAAGCTCAACAATTTTGGTAAAACATGGGATTCACTTCTATGTGGGACACTTGGAATGAAGTGAAACCTCAGGGTTCTAGGCCGGCTCCTATTTGGATAATCACCTGAAAACACTTAAAAACTTGAAAATTTGAAGGGGAAAAGGATAGGAAGGAAACCGAACAATAAAACAACTGGATATTTGAAAATTTGAAGGGGAAAAGGATAGGAAGGAAATTGAACAATAAAACAACTGGATATTTGAAAATTTTAAGGTAATACACTAAAATTATGTTGATATATTGATTCAACAACACATAGCAGTGAAAGCTAACAAAACTAAGCATATTAAGAACAACTTTGGGACATGAGAAACTACATAAAAATGTTTCATAGAAAGGTAATAAACTAGTTTCAGAACTTTGAATTAGCAGGCAAAGATAAAATCTTCACAACTAACCAAGCTTGAACTAGATAAATTTTCACAATCTACAACCTATTCAGCTGCAAAGTATCCACTTAAGACATGGTTCCAAGACATAACATGTAGGATTAATGGAAATCTTAGCATGAAACATCAAATTGAAAACATAAAGCATACAAAAGTGAGCTCCAAAGTAGGTCCCAAAAGATCTTGAATTATCAGAATAACTATAAGGATATCCTCAAAACATCATGAGTTACAACTGCCAAAAGAACAAAAACACAGGTATTGGAACTCTAAAAGTGTCTATCATACAATGCAAAAGAACTAACTGAAAAAATGAGTTTCAAAACTCATAAGTACAACCCCCAACCTCCATGGGTTAGATCCAGGAAAATAGCCTCCAAAATAGAACACTCCACTCTCCCCAAAGAAGCCATAAACATGGAAAAATTCTCTCCAAGTCATTAACCATCCTATGACTCAGCAAAACAACCCCAAAAAGCACTTCAACTGACCATAAAAACATCCCAACTTCTTGGGAGAAGTCAAATCTGAACCCTGAATCTTCTCTAACATCCCTAGATACCCTCCTAATGTTTGTAAACTGCAAACAATCTCCCAATATTCTTTCAAAAGGCATTAGACTTTAACAACTCTCATAAAATCAAGTAAGGGTACGCATCTTATCCTTGCACAATAATAGACACATGATTTAAATGATTTATAAGGTCATCATCAAAATCATGAGCTTTACATTCATACTCTAGTGCAAGAATAAAAGGGTATTTATTGTTTACAAGGTTGAAGTGGAAAATAAGTCATACAACTTAAGGCATATTAGTAATTCTTATATTAAAAACAAAAAAAAATGCAATAAAGCATCGATATGCATTAACCATTAGGGTAAAACCCTAAAAGACAAAAATGCGAAAAAATGCAAGGCAATTTCACTTTGTTTTTTTTGGAATCATTTGGATGAAGCTAAGTCTGCTGCCATAGGGAAAACCCTAGCTGAGCTTTAAAGCTTGAAAACTCTTCCTTTTCGCCATTTTCTTTGTAGATTCTGGAGATATGAAGCATGGTAAGTTTAATTATGTCTTCAATTTTGGGAGATTCCTATATATTTTGAAAGCTTTTATAAATCTTTTGGCCTCTAAGGCCGTGACTTCTGCATCTCTTTCTTATTTCTTACTCACCCATTTCATTCCTTTGTGTTCCTTTCTGTGCATTCGGCGACCATATATGCCTTTGTATGGCGTTTGGGAAGCTTGAATATGGCAGTTTTGAGAGTATTTCAAACACCGACCTGTGAGTGAACTCTCTGCTCATAGTCTTTTAATTGCTTTCATCAAGATCTGCTTATCGAGTTCTGTTTGCAAAGAATATGAACATATTTTGAATAAAGAGTTTTCTTGTGCAAAGATATACAAGCATTTTTAATTTCCAGGGCCACGACCATACTTTTGTTGCAGATATCTGAAGCTTTCATGTGCATTTTCCTTTTATTCTGCAGTAAAAGCTCAAAATCGAGCTATCTCCATAAAAATCCATTTTGTGTATTTCTTGTTATTTTCTGCAATCTTGAAGATTTCATGTAGAAAAGATGCTCTCAAGAACCTACTTAATGTCATAGATCTAAACCTCCTCTGCTTTACCTCTCTATTCTCTTCACACTGCATAGGTACATGCCTTCTTTTAATTGTTATGAGACTATTCTTTAGAGCTTTCTCAATGTCATAAATCATTTATAGGTTATATACTTGCCTTCGACTTTACAGGTCGACCTATGTTTCAATAGCCACAACTGTCATATCTTGGCTCAATCTTCAATTTCCTGTGCATATATGTCATAGTCATAATTCACAATGATCTCACAACCCATTAATCACCACTCAGTCACCTTCATAGCTATTAGGTGTTTGACTTTTATTTTCAGCTACTCCCTTAGTAGCCTTTGGACTATCCACAGTGTTGAATTTGCCCCCTGTTACTTTGATAATGACTATAATGGACTTTGTAGACTGTACCTGATACCACTTCCCCAAACATAACTTTGCTCCTATTCTTGGGTGACCTTCAGATACTGTTGTTTCCATCTTATTCTGAATTTGCACAATAGAAAGTTTTGTTGTATCTGAAACTTAAAGGGATGATATTTTCATAAAATGACATCTGTGGAGTTTTATTATGTACATATGTGATGTGATTAGACCACCATGAAATGAGAAAGACCTCTACCTCTGTCTTTTGCAAGCCTACTGCAAATCTTTCATTTTCACAAGGCATATATGTGTTGTTTCACAGGGCATAGGACTTGTCCACACCTTGACCCTCTGAATAACTATGATGGTGATTCCACCTCTTGTGCATGTTGCTAAATAATTCTTGTGTTCTTCCATTTAATATTCAATAATGCATATCTTAATTCATGATTTTTTCACTTTTCTTGATTTGCAACCCTTTGTTTAGTTTTATGACATTGCAAAATCTTCTATATTATGGTTATGAGCTGGGCTCAACCCTCATGGGAGCCACATTTATCTCCACTCATATTTTATTTAAGTCATATATGCACCTGTAGCTACACATGAAACAAACAAGTTAGACAAAATGACTGTCTTTTGTGTGTACGTTGACCAAATGGTTCCTAGAAACTTGAGGCATTCATTGATCTTTTGATGTACATGGAGATAAGTTGATACATGCATAGGTGGATAATATAAATGATCATGTATGGTTATGACCTTTAATTGCTTAGAGTATAACTCTAACACATTGCTTGACTGTTGCAGGAACAAGAGCGCATAAAACTAGGAAGGTCAAGCAACTAGGACAACATCGAAGCGAGACAAACACCATCAACCATTCAGGCAATGACTGGTCATCCATTCTACATGCTCATTTATTTTCCTTCATTTATTCATGTATTGATTTATCTTTATTTTTATCAAAGAAAAGTCAGTCTCACGGCTTGTTGTGTGAGACACATGTATCTTATCACATTTAATAAAGATTACATTTTCAGAAATATGTGACTCTTTCTCTATTACATGCATGTGTATGAATGTAATGGTCTATAGTTGTAACCTTTTTAGATTTTTAATTTATACATTCAAATGTGATGAAGAAGGATAATAAAATGTACCTTATCTTCCTCAATTTTAAATAAATTCTACCCTTTTGAACCAATGAGTAAAAAAATGGGTAACATTTATGGTGACCTTTGTTGGATGTTTGCTTGCTAAACATGAAAACGAGTAGCCTAAACTTGTCCATTGGGCATGGAGTCATTAGGAAAAACTCAGAAACAAACCTAGAGAAGTTTTGTAAATGGCGATAAGTCATTTGTAAATTATTAGAGCAGGTTAGGTCACTTGGAAACTTATTGAAAACAGGAAAAACTGAAGTGAAACTAGTGAATGTGTTGGAACAACACTTAGGGAATGAAACAACAACTAAACTAAAGTGTAGCAACACTTATTGAAAACATGAAATCTAACCTAGAGTATGTACAAAAAGGAACCCATCAAACCTCAAAACAAGGCTTGAGGTGTATCCCATTGACTGGGATAGGAAGTACTTCACCTTCGATTGTGGCCAATTGAAAAGCATTGTGTTCTTTGCACTCTTTGATGATGAATGGACCTATCCACATGTTGTCAAACTTGGTATGATGGCCCGACCTGCTCTTTAGTACATCCCATTTCAACACAAGATCTCCCACCATGAAATCCATTGATCTAGTTTTCTTGTCAAATGTTCTTTTAGTCGGGATTTGCTGATATTCCATGTTCTTCATAGCCTTGTTTCTGGTTTCTTCCAACTCCATCAGTTGAGTATATCTTAAAGCAAGTGGATCATTTTGCTTAAACAAGACTAGCTGGCTGGCAATGTCCAAGGCAGGTAACTCAGTAGAAATAGGTAATTTTTCTTCTTTACCATACACCAGCATATAGGGTGAATTCCCAATCACCTTCTTAGGGGTAATTATGCCTGCCCAAAGAGCAGTCTTCAGTTTAGCATGCCAATCCCTCTGATTATTTTGAAGTGCCCTTTTGATAATGTTAATTAGATTCTTGTTAGTGGATTCTGCAAGTCCATTGCCCTGAGGATAATAGTTGGAGCTTGTATTCAATTAAATCCCATTCTTCAATGCCCAGTCAATAAATTTCAAACCAACAAATGCCAGGGCATTGTCAGAAATTATAGAGTCTGGGACTCCAAATATGCAAACAATATCTTCATAAAAATTAAATACTGCTATTTCATTAGCTTCCTTTAGAGGCAAATATTTTGTCCATCGTGTAAAATAGTTTGTTGCTGTTATAATCCACCGATGGCCTACACTTGAGGGTGGATTGATTGCCCCTATGAAGTCAATTCCCCACTTCATAAATGAATGCTCTATCTAAATTGGTTGCAATGGCAAAGCAACAAGCTTTTCTTTGCCTGAGAACATGGCACATCTGGTACATTTCCTGTAGCATGTATGTGCATCCTTAAACAAATCAGGCCAATAATAGCCTACTCTTAGAATCTTGTATGTTATAGTCCTTGCAGCATAATGACCTCCAGAAGGTCCGTCATGGAACTCATGTAAAATTTGATCACCTTGATCCTTATCAACACACCTAAGCAATACTCCACTATGGTCCTTCCTATACAACACATCATCAATCAAGACAAAAGGAATGGAATGAAGTCTATAGTACCTCCTTTTAGTTCTATTCAGATTAGGTGGACACTCCCTCATTCTCAAAAAATGTGACATCTCCTGCAATGAGCTAGTAGTTTCATTGTCTACCGTCCCAGTATTAACCAAAACTGACTCTCTTTCCTCCTCTACTGTTGAAACGTCTTCTTTAGCCAACTATTGGCACAAACCTTTTCCCCTCACCAACTTGGTGACCTAAACATCCACATCATACTCCATAACTCTCATGATCCACCCAACCCATTTTTCGTTTAGATCCTTGCTGAGTAAAAACTCCCTCACGCTGGGATGTGCCACTTGCAAATGAATCTTGTTATGGGACAACAGATGTCCAAATTTCTTCAAAATTTACACAATAGCCAGCACATGTTTTTCCATGAAGGTATACCTCTGCTCATAGTCCTCTAGAACCTTGCTAAAAAAAGCAATGGGTTGCTCCAACCCTTCTGTATTTTTCTGCACCAAAATTGCAAAGATTACATCGAGGCTGCCAAAAGCATACAAGGTAAAATCCTTGCTAAAATATGGATTAACTAATGTCGGGGCCAAAGCTAAGGCCTCCTTGATCAATTGAAAACTGTTCCTTGCCTCACAGGTCCATTTAAACTCCACATTCGTTTTTAACATTGCTGTAAGGGGCCTTAACAAGGCCACTATATCAGGCATAGACCTTCTAACAAAATTGATACGACCAATGAAACTCTGAAGTCCGTTATTATGCTGAGGTAAAGGAAGCTTCAAGATTGTTGCAACTCTCTCAGAATCCATAGTGATTCCTTCCTTAGATACTACATACCCAAGAAGCTTGCCTTCATGAACAGAAAAAACACATTTCTTGGGATTCAGTGATATACCAAACTCCTAACAACGTTCAAAAATCTGCCTCAAATGGTCAATGTGATATGTTGCCTTCTTGGAGTAGACAGTGATGTCGTCAAGGTAAACTAAAACAAACTTGTACATTAAGTTATTAAAAGCCATGTCCATAGCCTTTTGGAAGGTTGCTCCAGCATTAGACAAACCAAATGGAATTCTCCTATATGCCATTGTGCCCCACTTCATGGTGAATGCAATCTTAAATTGATCCTCTTATCTTACCAAGATCTGGTTATAACCAGAATATCCATCCAATAAAGAAAAATGTTCAGCACCTGACACACATTTAAGAATCTTCTCCATAGACAGAAGAGGGTGCCTGTCCTTCAAAGAAGCTCTATTCAAATCTCTAAGATCTACACACAATCTAAGCTCTCCATTTTTCTTTCTCACAGGAAATAGATTTACAACCCAACTAGTATGCTTGATAGGAAAGATAATCCCGCTTTCTATAAGTCTGAAAACTTCCTTCTGCATTAATGGCTCCAATTTGGGATTAACTGACCTATGTTTCTGCCTTACGGGTTTGGTTGTTGGCTCCAACTCTATTGTATGTTGTGCAAGGTGTGGATCAAATCCCTTCAAATATCCATACTCCCAAGAAAATATGTCAATAAAATCTTGGAATAAATGCAGAAAGGACTGCTTTTCAGCAATAGAGTTTATTTTTCCTATCTTGGGGATTTTCTTGGGAGCAATCTCTAAGTCCTCATAGTGATCCTGCTGAACAAACAAATTAGCCTTGTTTCTTTTTGCCCGATCATCTGAATTGAAAATACTTTCTAAGGTGACCAATCCTTTAGGCAACTTGTTGTTTTTCAACTGCAACACTTGGTCTCCATACTGTTGTTTGATTCTTTCCTGGTTTGATGCCGCAAACACATCCTCTTCGAGCATAAATTGTAGAATTTGTTCATCACTCTCAAAGACCCGTCAGTTAACATTGTTATCAGGCATTGAAGGTTTGATTATAACTTTGATGTGTTGATGATCACATCCTTTCTTTATGCTATTCAGAATATCAAACTGAGCACCCACAGCTGCTAACCTGTTAGCATACTAATTCTTACTTCTTGGAATGGTAATAATATTGAAAGCTTCAAATTCCTCGAGAAGTTCCCAAAACCTATGCTTGTACAAATTAAGAACATCATTTTTAACAACATTCAGGCCTCTAACCTGATTTACTATCAACTCACTATCACCATGCACCTTTAGAAACTTGATTCCACGTTTCCTCGCCCATTGTAGCCCTTGAATGAGACCCTCATACTATGTTGTGTTATTTGTGCATGAAAATCCAAATCTAAAGGTTGCATAATATCTTTCTACTCTTGGGGAAACCAACATTGCACCCCCACCAACACCATGCTTTCTCCTTGAGCCATCAAAATACATTTACCAAACTTCACTTTGTTGATCACAGCCATTCTCTGACCCCTTAACCAAGTTAGGCATCACTAAATCAGCTTCTTGAAACATGTAGTTACCCATACCCACATCCAGCACCGAGTCACTCTCAAAATTTGGAGTATGGCTTGCTACCCACTCATCTAAAAGTATATCAAGGATATCATTAACAATAGTATGGGGATCAAGGACAACAACATGCTCATCTTGTTCAAAAATTACACAATTGGCATTTATTGCAATAGGTATATAGGGTTCTATATTGTCTTTTGCAAGCAACCCAGACTTAATGGTTACTTTGGTTCCATGCCTAGTATGGAACAACATGTGAGACCAGTCAAATGAAAAGTATCCTCCTATTTTGGTTGTGAACTCTCTTGACAAACATAACCCAAAATACAGAGGCAAATCTGCTACATAAATATCTTGGGGAATCAAAAAATTGGGGCAAGCATACAGAGTTAAGGTAGCATCTTTGATAAGTCCCACTGTATTAACAAATGAGCCATCCAACTGGACAAATCCTTTCTCTAAAGGCTCATACTTCAATCCTAACTGATCAACTACTCGCTTGGGCATCACAAAACAAGTAGCACCACTATCTACCATATGATTATGCACTGAATTGTTCCCAATAATCAATGAAACATAGAACGGAGGAGGTCTCACGTTCTTACCTTGAGTTGTAGATTTTCCTTCGCCACTGGGATTAGCGTCCTTTCCTTAATCATCATTAGTCATCACGACTTTTGGGGAATCAACAACAACTTGTTTAGGATTTTCATCTTCAAATAATACCTTTTTAAGCGAATCAACCTGTCTAGGAATATTTAAGGAATCCCACATAGTCATATTCACGTTCATCTTCTTCATACTTTCCACAATGTTGTAAGGCATAGTCAAAAGTACACTCTGGTGTACTTTAGCAACAACTAGTTCCACATTCTTGTGAGGCTGCCCATTGACTGGTAAGATAGTATTATTTTTCCTTGGTATATTTGGAATAGGCGTGGATGATGTTTCTGTAGTTGTAGGCTCCTTATTTTTATCATCGATTGCTCCATATCTAGAGCTCTTTTCTTGGATCGTGTATTGGTTGCAGTTGCTAAATCACCATTCACACCACATAACTCTTCACCTTGCCAATTTAGAAATGCAGTCTCATTAGAATGTATATCCAGTTGTTGTTTAGGTATGCCAATAAGTATATCTGGCTGAAAACTGACAGCGTTCTGAACCATAAGCGCCTAATTAATTACCCCATTTGAACATGAAGCCTGATTATGTGCTTGATTACATGGATAACACCTTTCATATTCTACTACAAAATTATTCTGAGCTAGAACTATATCTTTGACTGGATTGGCAGCATTAAGAGGCGCTAGATTATATGGTTGGAATGGTCTCTAGTTGACATTTTGCCTCTGATAACCACCTTGACAGGGTTGCCTATTTTGCTGATACTGATACCCTTGGCTTTGATAAGGCTGACTTACACTTTGACCTTGTTGTTGGTTCTACTATTGAAAAGTTGGCCTTACCCCTTGGTATTGTTTCTTCATGTTGACCAACTCATTTCCCATAGTCTGCAAAATAGTTTCTATCTTCTGTTGACCAGACTTAATCTCTTGCAACTCACTTAACGGCCCTGTAGCTGACACCCCATGACCTATAGCGGTGGGTATTGCTGTAACAGTAGGTAAAGGGGCTAAGGGTGGCATTTATAATGGCATATTTGACTATATATCAGGGAAGTAGGGCATAGGTGGCCTAGGTGCTATCTTACCTGCTTGAATGAGGCTATTTTCTACCTTAATGGCTATACTATAAGCCTGGGGTAAAGAAGTACCCCCCATGGACTGTATCATAACTGAAATATCACTATTTAAGCTTTTTAAATAATACAAGAATGCATAGTCAGCATAAGGCCTTACCGTAGCAAGTATCCTGTTCTAGGTCTTTTGAAAACGGATGTTGAAATTCGTCATTTTCTCTTGAGGGGCTCTTTTAATGGTTGTTAACTGCTCTACCAAAGATAGGTGATCAGATTTTTTGAGGAAAAATCTGATAAATTCATCACCAAGCTCATCCCATGTTGAAATAGAGGCCATTTGCAAGCTTCTAAACCATTCCAACGCCTTCTTTTTGAAAGATGCAACCAATAATCTCAAAGCTACATTTTCTTGTGTTACCTGATGCACATTGCACAACACTGCCACATCTCTAATATGTTCAAAAGGTGTTATTTTCCCTTCTCCAGTGAACTCTGGTAATCCCTTTAACGCTACCAATGGAATATCGTTATGTTGTGCTAGATCAAGGGGACTACCCTGGTTGAAAGGTACAAAAGAAAAGGCTCTTGGTACTTCCATTGATATGGAATGAGTTAATATTCTTGTTGAAGCAGAGCTTGAACTTGTTGCAGCAGAATTGCCACTTGTTGAAAAATTCAAAGTCCCAAAAGAAGAGGTAGAAGGCTCTATCCTAACGGTAGGTGATGTTGAACGCCTAACAAGAGGGTCTCTCCTTCTTCTTCTTCTTTCATATGAAAGCAATACCCTGTCACCAACACCAGGTGGTGTTGACTGAATTCTAGGGGAAGGAACAGTCCTTCTGAGTGTTCTCCTTCTTCTTCCTGGAGGAGCTAAATGTAGAAACTCCACAGATTTTGAACTTCTGGTTTCTATTCTTCTCATATAAACAAATGCGTTGATCTTTTTCTCCACACAAAGTAGCCAGATATGCTAAAATTACAACCTCTGAAAGGTGATTAGCTCACTGTCAGCACATCAAAACAACAAGACTTATTAAAAAAATCAATTCTAACTCTGTCCCACCGGGCATGCCAAAGCTATTAGTTACCAAAATTTGCACCAGATTCTAAACTTGACAAGCTCAACAATATTGGTAAAAAATGGGATTCACTTCTATGTGCGACACTTGGAATGAAGTGAAACCTCTGGGTTCTAGGTCGGCTTCTATTTGGATAATCACCTAAAAGCACTTAAAAACTTGAAAATTTGAAGGGGAAAAGGATAGGAAGGAAACCGAACAATAAAACAATTGGATATTTGAAAATTTTAAGGTGATACACGAAAATTATGTTGATATCTTGATTCAAAAAAACATAACAGTGAATGCTAACAAAACTAAGCATATAAAACACAACTTTGGATGAGCAGCTACATAAAAATGTTTCATAGAAAGGTAATAAACCAGTTTCAGAACTTTGAATTAGTAGGAAAAGATAAAATCTTCACAACTAACCAAGCTTGAACTAGATAAATTTTCACAATCTACAACCTATTTAGCTGCAAAGTATCCACTTAAGACATGGTTCCAAGACATAACAGGTAGGATTAATGGAAATCTCAGCATCAAACATCAAATTGAAAACAAAAAGCATACAAAAGTGAACTCCAAAGTAGGTCCCAAAAGCTCTTGAATTATCAGAATAACTATAAGGATATCCTCAAAAAATCATGAGTTACAACTACCAAAAGAACAAAAACATTGGTACTAGAACTCTAAAAATGTCTGTCATACAATACAAAAGAACTAACTGAAAAATGA
The DNA here is from genome assembly GCA_007115665.2 of Sequoiadendron giganteum. Classification (NCBI taxonomy): domain Eukaryota; kingdom Viridiplantae; phylum Streptophyta; class Pinopsida; order Cupressales; family Cupressaceae; genus Sequoiadendron; species Sequoiadendron giganteum. Next base: position 598,455,845 of record CM021100.1, read on the forward strand.
GTTTCAAAACTCATAAGTACAACTCCCAACCTCCATGGGTCGGATCCAGGAAAATAGCCTCCAAAATAGAACACTCCACTCTCCCAAAAGAAGCCATAAACATGGAAAAAGTCTCTCCAAGTCATTAACCACCCTACGACTCAGCAAAACAACCCCAAAAAGCACTCCAACTGACCATAAAGACATCCCAACTGCTTCAGAGAAGTCAAATCCGAACCCTGAATCTTCTCTAACATCCCTAGATACCCTCCTAATGTTTGTAAATTGCAAATAATCTCTCAATATTCTTTCAAAAGGCATTAGACTTTAACAACTCTCATAAAAGCAAGTAAGGGTACGCATCTTATCCTTGCATAATAATAGACACATGATTTAAATGATTTATAAGGTCATCATCAAAATCGCGAGCTTTACATTCATACTCTAGTGCAAGAATAGAAGGGTATTTATTGTTTACAAGGTTGAAGTGGCAAATAAGTCATAAGACTTAAGGCATATTAGTAATTCTTATATTTAAAACAAAAATAAAAATGCAATAAAGCATTGATATGCATTAACCATTAGGGTAAAACCCTAAAAGACAAAAATGTGAAAAAATGAAAGGAATTTTCAATTTGTTTTTTTGGAATCATTTGGATGAAGCTAAGTCCGCCGCCATTGGGAAAACCCTAGTTGAGCTTTAAATCTTGAAAAATCTACCTTTTCACCATTTTCTTTATAGATTTTGGAGATATGAAGCATGGTAAGTTTAATTTTGTCTTCAATTTTGGGAGATTCCTGTATATTTTGAAAGCTTTTATAAATCTTTTGGCCTCTAAGGCCACAACTTCTACTTCTCTTTCTTATTTCTTACTCACCCATTCCATTCCTTTGTGTTCCTTTCTGTGCATTTGATGACCATATATGCCTCTATATGGTGTTTGGGAAGCTTGAATATGGCAGTTTTGAGAGTATTTCAAACACCGACCTGTGAGTGAACTCTCTGCTCATAGTCTTTTAATTGCTTTCATCAAGATCTGCTTATCGAGTTCTGTTTGCAAAGAATATGAACATATTCTGAATAAAGAGTTTTCTTGTGCAAAGATATAGGAGAATTTTTAATTTCCAGGGCCACGACCATACTTTTGTTGTAGATATCTGAAGCTTTCATGTGCATTTTCCTTTTATTCTACTGTCAAAATCGAGCTATCTCCATAAAATTCCATTCTGTGTATTTCTTGTTATTTTTTGCAATCGTGAAGATTTCATGTAGAAAAGATGCTCTCAAGAACCTACTTAATGTTATAGTTCTAAACCTCCTCTGCTTTACCTCTCTATTCTCTTCACACTGCATAGGTACATGCCTTCTTTTAATTGTTATTAGACTATTCTTTAGAGCTTTCTCAACATCATAAATTATTTATAGGTTATATACTTGCCTTCAACTTTACAGGCCAACCTATGTTTCAACAACCACAATTGTCATATCTTGGCTCAATCTTCAATTTCCTGTGCATATATGTCATAGTCATAATTCACAATGATCTCACAACCCATTAATCACCACGCAATCACCTTCATAGCTATTAGGTGTTTGACTTTTCTTTTTAGCTGCTCCCTTAGTAGCCTTTGGACTGTCCATAGTGTTGAATCTGCCCCCTATTACTTTGATAATGACTATAATGGACTTTTTAGACTGTTCCTAATACCACTTCCCTGAACATAACTTTGCTCTTGTTCTTGGGTGACCTTCAGATACTGTTGTTTCCATCTTATTCTGAATTCGCACAATAGAAAGTTTTGTTGTATTTGAAACTTAAAGGGATGATATTTTCATAAAATGACATCTCTAGAGTTTTATTCTGTACACATCTGATGTGATTAGACCACCATGAAATGAGAAAGACCTCTACCTCTGTCTTTTGCAAGCCTACTGCAAATCTTTCATTTTCATAGGGCATATATGTGCTGTTTCACATGGCATAGGACTTGTCCACACCTGGACCCTTTGAATAACTATGATGGTGATTCCATCTCTTGTGCATGCTGCTGAATAATTCTCCTGTTCTACCATTTAATATTCAACAATCCATATCTTAATTTATGATTATTTCACTTTTCTTGATTTGTAACCCTCTGTTTAGTTTTATGACACTGTAAAATCTTCTATATTATGATTATGAGCTGGGCTCAACCCTCATGGGAGCCATATTTATCTCCACTCATATTTGATTTAAGTCATATTTGCACCTGTAGCTGCACATGAAACAAACAAGTTAGACAAAATGACTGTCTTTTGTGTGTATGTTGACCAAATGGTTCCTAGACACCTGAGGCATTCATTGATCTTTTAATGTACATGGATAAGTTGATACATGCAAGGTGGATAATATAAATTATCATGTATGTTTATGACCTTTCCTTGCTTAGAGTATAACTCTAACACATTGCTTGACTGCTGCAAGAACAAAAGCGCATAAAACTAGGAAGGTCAAGCAACTAGGACAACATCGAAGCGAGACAAACACCAACCAGTCATTCAAGCAATGACTGGTCATCCCTTCTACATGCTCATTTATTTTCTTTCATTTATTCATGTATTGATTTATCTTTATTTGTATCAAAGAAAAGTCAGTCTCATGGCTTGTTGTGTGAGACACATGTATCTTATCACATTTAATAAAGATTACATTTTCAGAAATATGTGAATCTTTCTCTATTACATGCATGTGTATGAATGTAATGGTTTGTAGTTGTAACTTTTTCAGATTTTTCATTTATAAATTGTAATCTGATGAAGAAGGATAATAAAATGTACCTTATCTTCCTCAGTTTAAAATAAATTCTACCCTTTTGAACCAATGAGTAAAAAAATGGGTAACATTTTCCTTGTATTAGTGTTGTTTTATTTTTGATGGGATCAGAGTCAGATTTGAAATTGAACTTGGAGCTTGTGCAGAATTTAGGCACAATTCCCATTCTGCCTCTGTCTCTACCTTCGCCTTTGTGTTTTGTTCTTTTGTTTTGTTTTGGGCTTGGTTCCTTTGGTCTTGATCCTAGCTTGTTTTATTTTCTCGCCTCCTTGGTTCTTTGTGTTTTTCTCATCTTTAGCGGGAGCGGAATAAAAAACATACCCAAACCTAGAACTTTGCAAAAGGCTCCCTATTTGGTTTTGGTCTCAATCCCGCCCATTTTCCTTTCTTGTCTTCTTTCCTACCATGGAGTCAGAGCTAGAGTAGGATGAGGGACTTTGGTAAAGTTTCTTGTTCTATCTTAACTTTGATTATGCACCCGCTTTACTCCTGATGTACACAATATTTACATACTCATTTCCACTTTGATTTTGCACCCAACCAACTACATTAATTGCATTAATCACAGGCTCTTCACATGCGCAAAATCGAATTCAAAACCTTAATCAAGGTTATTTGGCTCATTACAACTATTCAAAGTATTATTAATGAACCAGAGCTAAAGTGATTCAAAGAGAAGCACAATTTGGTCGAAGGCAAGCATCTACAAGTGGATTTTGATCGAGTTTCATCCTATTTGGTAGCATTTTGAGGTAGGTGGTTATCTCATGTTCCATTTTCATGTGTTGTTTCCTATTTTGTGTTTGTTGTGTTCTTCACGCGTTCGTAAGAGATTCCTTGTGAATCTTTTTATTGCTTTGGTGTTTTATTTTCATTTTGCCTTCTTTTTTTGTCTTTTTCTTTCGTTTCCTGTTTGCTTTTCATATATTTTCTCATTTTTTTTTATCGGTCTGCTGTCGTTTTCCCATTTTGGTGGTATTTTTACTGTCGTGCCTTAGTTTCATATAGGGTTTCATCATTGAGGGGGTCTACAATGTTTTAGAGAGTTTAAAATTTGTTTAAATACCCCTCTGATCTTATTCCAATGTTGATTCAATGGTTTTCATGTCAGGTTTGTGATGACCTAATTTCTTGAGTCGACAGGTTGCGCAAACTAGGATTTGTGCATTGTCTCTTTACAATATCGTGCCCTAGCCGGCTTGGTCCTATCTCGGTTGTGTCAATAATGGATTCACACCTTTATTTTAAGTCTCCTAGTACCTTCATGTGACCTCATTTCAAGTCGTTATGGGTGCTTGGTTAAATTTTCTTCATGTTTGATGATAAAATGGAAAAAGCAGATCTAGAAACGAAATCAATTCATAAGTATGTGAGTAAGAATGCATGTCTAATTCTGAGCCCATTCTTGATGAGGTTTTGACTCCGTTTTGCATCCTTTTCTTTTAGTGGAAGTGAAACTAGAATGGAAGCAAGACTTGGAACTATGTAATGGTTTTGGGTTTGGTTTCCATTTTGATCCTAGTCCCAGTTCCGATGTCGATCTCAGCCTCGATCCCCTTATGTTGGGAGCTTTCTAATTCTAACCCCTTCTTGGTTCCACCTTCAATGAGTTTCAAATTTCACTAAGTATGGAGGGTTACCTAGGGAAGAGTAGAGAGTTATGAAAGGTAACCTTTGCAGTGATGATTCTTGTGCCTTCTATTGGTCTAATTTAGGCTTGTCTAGTAGGAGCAAAGAATGTTAGGAATATCTGGATACGTTTCATAGAAGGAAGGGCAAGTTGTTGAAAGCTCAAAGGGAGAAAAGCCAAAGAAGATAAAGGTGGAGCAATTACCCTATACCTTGAGATATAAACACCAAGATACCACTCTTATAACTAGTAAGTTGGATTTGGAGTGGGTTGAAATTATAGATACTAATTTGGGACCATTCAACTATGAAGAGCTGATTGTAGAGACTTTCTCAGAGGAGGTGAGTGGGAGGATAGAAAGAATAGTCCAATCTAGGCTAGCACATGTCACACTCTTCCCGTTATCAATTCAGTGTCCAGAGCTCATCTTGATAGTAGCAGGTGCCTACAATCCTATATCAAGGCAGTGTATGGACCTCCAGGGGAATGTGATTATTGATATATCCCCCCAAATGATGAGTTTCATGTTCAATGCACCTACCCCAAAGAACCCTAAGCAATTGATTGAAGTAGAAGTACTGCAACTATTCAATAAGAATAAAGAAGTTAATAGATCTCATATGAACAAGAAGTGGTTGAGAACTAGAAGAATTCCTTAACCAAGGTTCTTGAACAACCCAAGAGGGGAGAATTTAAGAAAGAAGTTGATGACTTGATTATGATGCTTTTCGGGGAGTTTGGAAAGAAATATTTTGCATTCTTCAATGAATGGATGTTCCCATTCATTGGAGCCATTTTTTATGGCAAGCAACAATTTGATTGGGGCACGATCTTGTCTGATAATTTAAACAATCAAATGTTGAAGGTGGGGAAAACCAAGAACTTATTTATGACCTCCTATGTTGTATATGCAACTATAAGGATGGGTATATTCCTTGGATTAAATGGAATAGGTATATTGGGAGAAGCTCCTGGATAGAAGAAGGTATGGGATCATTATGATCAATTGAACCTACAAACATCAAAACTAAATTATAGGAGGGTCAACAATGCATTCCTTTATGTTATTATTAATATATTGATAGGAGATGTTGGATATAGGATGAGTAGGGAAGCTATGGCTCTCATTGCTGAATGAGGAAATTGGTATATCTAGTACCCCAAGTTCTCTTATTTTAGATTGGCAGGTTTTGATGGACATCCTCATCGACTGCCAAGATGTTGCAATAATAAAATTATTCTGATGGAATTCATATATCAAGCTACGGGAGTCAATGCAAAGTTTTCTAATAAACACAAGCCTAGATGCCACAAATTTCCTATGAAGTTGGGAGAATATTGTTGCCTTCACAATTTGTTTGCAAAGGCAGTGTGCAAAGAATTGATTTATTTGAAGATGGGATTGTATACAACCCGAAAGCACTTTGATTTAAAGAATAAGATCAATGACTTGAATCCTATTATTTTTTATAAGCATTATAAGTTGTTGGAATATTTTTGGATAGATTTGCAGGATGATTATGATGTTAGGAGGAGGAGCTATGAAAGGATGACTATACCACAAATGATTGAATATGGGGTAAAGGAGGACATTCTTGATACACTATCAGATGATGGTGTAATTTTGGGCCCCAGGTATGAAGTAGGGAAGATAGGCACTGAAAGCTTGGACCCAATAAATTGGGATGAATAAGAGTTTATAGATGTCAACAAAATCTCGAGAATAGTCATGGATAAAAGTATCCAATGGGTGGTAATGAGGATAAAGGAGCAAGAATATCAATCCTCAAAGAAGAGGAAAGCAAGAGCTACTAAAGGTTATAAGAGAACCAAGAGGAGGACAGACCCTAAGGAGCAATTAGAGTATTATCCTCCTACCTCTAGAGGGGATGTTGATCCAAGAGTTCCTGCTCAAGAAACTCATGAATTACAAGGAATGGAGACTACAACTATTGGAAAAGGATCTTCTTCTCAACCTTCCCTCACTCAAGAATCTATTAAAGAACTACCTGCAGGTAGTCTCCATGATCAAGCTGAAACTCTTAGGGGAAAAGAGAAGGAAATTGAAATTTTTGACATAAACACCAATTCAAAGGCCACACAATAAAATATTGAGCCTCTTGTGACCCACTAAAGATATTGAAGGTGTTGAGACCGAGCATGTCCCGACTCCAAAGGACCAATGGAAGCTTTTTGAAGATGCAAAGAAGGATGTTGATGCCAAAGCACAAGCTGAGGCACTTGCAAAGCAACATGAATTAGAAGCCTTAACAAAGGTAGAAGATTTGGCAAGGCAACATAAGGAGAAGGAGGACCTCCTGTAGAAACAAAAAGAGAAAGAATAGAAAGCTAATGCAGAAAAAGAGAAATTCGCTATACTGCAAAAGATTCGTGATCTAGGGGAGGAAAAGGCTCGACAAAAGAAAGAAAAGAAAGATCTTGAGGCCAAGACTAAAGCCATAGAAGAGGCTCAGAGAAAGAAAGAAGAAGAAGAGCTCCATTTGAAAAGAATAGAAGAAGAGAAACAAGCTAAATAAGAGCAATAAGCTACCTAAATGTGGGAAAAGGTTAAGGAGTTAGAGAAACAAAGAGATGATATGCTAGAAGAAAGGAGGAAAAAGGAAGAAAAAGAGAAAGTTGAATCTTACAGGTTGGCTAGAGAAAAGACAAAAAAGGAGAAGCAACAAGAGGTCGATTCTCAACCTAAGGTAGCACTTTGGAAACCCCTCTCTCCTACCACATCTTCTTCAACACAAGTGATAACTCCTCTTGTTTCCCCAACATGGTTGAAGCTTAATTTAGAAAGAAAGTAGATAGTACAACCCCAACCCCTTAACTAGGATGATATGATGAAAGAAATTGAGGAGAAGCCCAAGAAAAGGGCTAGGGTCCTTCATTCTACTAGGCTGATGGATGTTGGGGAGATTGAAGTTGAATGTACCATTCCCATGGTTGATAAAGATAAACAATAGATGCAGTTGAGTGATTATCAACTAGGCACTGTGAACTTAGGACGACCTACAAGGAACCAACAAATGGATCTCATTGATATTGTAGCCTCTTCCACTAAATCAAGAATGATAAAAGATAAGTAAAGGAAGGATGATCTCAAAGCTCAGGTAGATCAATTGCATAATTTTTTGAAGGATTTGTATTCTCCTATTTCTTCACAATATATTGCCCCTAAGACACCTGTTTTGTTAAGTAAGAAAGAGTTTGATAGCCTTGTTGAAATGAGAAACAAAGTAGGGATGATGGATAGACGAATTGGTAGGTTGAATCAAGAAGTGGAAGATTTTATTGTTGAAAGTTGTAAATCTCATGAAGGTGCATTGGAATTGGTTAGTGACATGGTTTTACATATTGAGACTCTTGGGAAACAAGATGAGGAATATAAAAAACATGTAACGAAATTGAAGGACATCAATAAGCTGCCAAGACAAACTTTGTTGGAACAATCCATCCTCAAGGAAGATAGTGCATACTTCGTTGAAAAGATCATAAAAATTATTAGATTCCAGTCCTCATTCATTTATGGGCATAGGAATGAGGTACAACAGGCTGGAAAGGATTTGCATGAGCAAGTTGAGGAGTTGGGAGCAAGTATTGCTATACATGTTAATGAAGATATCCTTGTGAAAGATGGCCTCCTTCTTGTTAAGCTTAAGGAAAAATGGAGTAGTAGATTTGAGGAGGTAATGCAAAAAGAAGATGATGGTGATGACCTGTTGATAGATAGAGTCATGGATATCAAGGAGGAGATAACGCCTGCTAGAAGGGAGCTTATTATACTTGGAGATATGCAAGATTTTGCCTTTGCTGAATTGAAAAGAATAAAGTTTGAAGACAGTTGGGTGGATGAACCATAGATGAATGTGCTCTAACAAGTGTTCACAAATTATGATGAGTACATACTTGAGAAGAAAATGAAGGAATGAAGTGGCAGTGACATGTTCCCTTTGCCAGATGAGCATCAAAAAGGCACGACTAGTTGGATAGCTCCCTTTCCTAATTTTCAGGATCATGACATGAGTTCAACTGGAGATCCCAATAGTTCTACCTTCCCCCTTTTTGAGCGCAAATTTTGATAAGAGGTGATCAATCAATAACTAAAGATCATGATGGACAATCATCTTTCATTGCCCTAGTTGCTCCATGATTTATGGATCTAAGTTTTGATGAGAGGAATTAATGCAAAGTTTCCTATATGTAGAATTCCTCTCCATATTGTAAAGGTCATCTCATTGAAGCAAGGATTAACTGCCTAAAGAGAGATCTAGAATAGTTTTATTGTTTTTTAGAAGCTTTTACAGTTTTTTTTAATGCAAAGATACTTAGACACATTTTTACAAGTTTTAATATAGTTATATGTTATTTTCTGGAATAAGTTTAATTGTAATGTTCATGAATGATAGTCATTCGTATACCAGTGAATTTTGTGCATAAATTTTTCTTACTTGATGAAAATCAATAGAAGATTTTGAATTTGAGGCTATTTCATTGAGTTATTTGTGAATGGAATTTCTTTATGTTTGTTGATCTATGAATTTTGGTAATGAGTTGGTAATGCGTTCTTGTTTGATTTTGAAGTTTAATGATGATGAATGATTATACATCTTGAATTTGCGATATAAATGAATGTAGTGGTACAAAGTATTTTGTGGATTGTATCATTTCATGGTTTTAGTTATTTGGAAGAAATGCTCATTATGAAGTTTATATGTCTGAATTAAAAAAAAATTACATTTATGTTTGTTATCCTGAGATTTGTTCTATCTTTTGATATTTATTTACACCCCCAAACATTAGATTAATTCATATTATGCAGTTTGTACCCTTTACCAGTAGGCCCCTTGGATATTACAGTTGCATAGGCCACTGAACAACAACAACAACACAGTTGAGAACCAACTACAAAGACCTTGGAAGATAGGTGGCTATAGGTTATTTATCTTTTTTAAGAGAGATAAAGTAGAAATATTCTATTTTAATGTTGTGTTATATTGACCATCAACACATTCCTTAAATTAGTGGTCAAATTTGGTCAAAATACAAACATAAAATTTTATCATAGTCTAATGTTCTAAAATTTTATAGTTACAACTTGCACTAGATATTATCCCCATTACCTAATAAAAAATAATAATCTAGAGTTTAAATAAAAATACAATTGAAGCTATGCCATTTTTAGGATTGGAGAAATTTTATAAAAAAATTCTAAGGACCTCTTTATTGTCTTCCACTTAAAATCCAAGAAAATATTTGACTAAGACATAAAAAGATGATGCATTGTGTTAAGAACAAATTATTTGAACCTGAGCGGGAGCCAACAGATATATTCATTTTCAAGTGGCAACAACGTGCAGGTTTCGAGTGTGGATTTGGTGTCCAAGGCTGCTAGGGGAGGATGAGTGGCCTAGGAGGGCCCTTCACCTTCTCTATTGGGTGTGATTCAGTCTCTTCCTTGTGTGGATTGTGGGCTTTCCCTAAATGGTGAGTTCCCTCCTCTTGGCGTGTCTCCTCTTTTTGATGGGCCTCCTGTGGATAGTGAGGTGTGGGCTTGTGTGGGGGGCTCCCCCTCCTCCTGTTGCATCCTTTGTGGGTGTTGTGCGAGATTGTGTGGTTGGGGGCCCTCCTCATTTTGCTTCTGATTGCAAATGAAAATCCTTTTTTGATACTGCTTGTGCCCAGTTTCCTCTCGCTTCGACTAGGGTTTGATATTTGCCTTGTGCCTGGGCCTCCCCTATTGTGGTATATGGGCTTGAGGTTGATGAGAATGAGGATTTATATATGTGACAGGGTGTGGTTTGTATGTTTAATGTCTTGTGGTCCTCCCTTCCTAATCTCCATGAGTGGTTTTTCATTTCCTAGAAGCCTATTGTTTTTGGATAGATTGACCTCTATCCAAGTGCTAGAGGTTTTTTATTTGCAACCTTGTCTTCCTCTTAGGATTGTGATAGGGTCTTGGACAAGGTGTGGATGTGGGGTCTTCATTCATTGTTCATTTGGCCTTGGTCTCGCTCTTTCAATCCTCTTACGGAGCCTCTGAATATTGGACCAATCTGGGTTCATCTGTTGAATCTCCCTCTCTAGTATTGGAGGATTCTTGTTTTGAAGCCACTAGCAATTCCATTGGTATCTTTTTGAAGGTGGATTCAACATCTCGGGATCTTATGCATACTATAGTGGCTAGTATTTTAATCAATTTGGAGATCTCTAAACCCCTCCATAGTGATGTGGTTTTGATGGTGGAGGGCCGACCTTTCAAGTAGCTTTTGGAATATGAGGGGCTCCCTTTTCGATGCGGGAGATGTTTCTCGATGGTCACTTGGCCTCTAGTTTCCCTCTTTCCCACTGCAAGAGTGCTTCTACTTGGTGGAAGAATTATCTCTCAAACCATCTCATGGTTGGATCTGCCTCTTTGGATGGTTCCTCTTAGGAGGGCGACCCTCCCTTGACTGTTTCTCCTTTGGAGTCAGAGCCTTTCCAAGATCCTCTTCCGACTATCTCTTTTTTAGAATCTTTGCTACCTCGATTTGCTATCACTGTTTAGTATGAACCTGCTCGTCCCTTGGTGAACAACTATGTTGATCCTTTGATTGCTCTTGTCTCCTCTCCTTTGATGTCGGCTTCATTGTTGCATGGTGGTTCCTCGCCTATGTTGGTTGTTGTGGATGTTCTCCCCTCACCTCGTTCGTTGGACTTAGATTTTGATTCTTCCTAGTCAATTGTATTGAGGAAGAAGAAGGGACTCCCTAAATCTGTTGTTTCTATGCGGCCTCAGGTTCAGGGAGTCAGATTAGTTCCCTTTGGTTTTGGGGTTGTCTAATCCTTGTTTGTTGTTCTATAGCTTTCGATCAACTGTTTCTATTTTTTTTGCTTCTAGTTCATACTCTAGTTTGAACCAGCTCCTTTTTGGCCTTTGGGCTTTCTATGTGAAGGGTACAACACCCTATAAATGCTACTTATCTTATCAAAAACAAATTACTCGAACCATTTGTAACATCTTTAAATGATGGTTTAGATAGGTTAAAGAAGGAATTATTATAAAAATGTAAAGCTCCAAAAAACCCACCAAGGTTGTACAATCCTAACAAATAAAATCTAGGGATAAAAAAATATTTTCAAGGTCCAAGGTTGAACCTACCAAGAATAGCCATGCATAGTTTTTATGGTAGAAATGTAATTTCATGGATAAGATTCATTGAAAAACACTTTAAACTTTTTAATATACCAAATAATGCAATGGTTAACATAGCCTTACTACATTTAGAATTAGGACCATATGAATGGTACTATTATTGCTTGGATTTGCATCCTTGTTGAACTTGAGGTTCAACATCTAAGGATGCAATGAGAATGATATCAATGTATGGGACATTTCTATTGAGATAAAACCTCCAGAGAAGGTTGGTTCCTTTCTAATCCTAGAAGCAATGTGTTGATTCAACCCAACATAGATTGAACTAAATCTAACCCTATTTTAATGACTTGCAATAGAAAAGGGAGAAGGAAAATGTAGAAAGAAAAGTGTGTGATGCACCAAGAATTAGTTGAGAATTCTTCTTTCTCACACCAACATGGAGACCAATAAAATTACCAAAAACCATACAGGTCCCAATTTTGTAGCTCTTTCATGTGTGTATGAAGGTCATGGTTTACCGATCACTAAGAGGGAAGAGAGAATCCATAAATAGTTAATGCAAATAGATAATAGAAGATATACATCTCTTCAAATCAACAAAAATATTCACATATGGAGGTAAGAGACTTTTAAGCAACATAGCAAGGCAAGAAATAAAAATGAAATATATCACTAAGATGAAGGATTAGACAATATATCTAAATGGATAAGAGTTGAAAATAGAATAAAATTTATTAATTCAAAGGCATTGTGTATCAATATTTCCGAACGAACTCTTCTTATTTTATCTGTGGTTTGAAACTTAGAAGGAACCTTATTTGAATGAGGGCTACAAGAATTTTATTCTCTTGAAGGAAGGCACACAAGTTGTTAAAAATTTATGGCATACCGCAAAGAGCATTGTGTACCCTAGTTTTCATCCTCATTAATGCTCAACAAATAGGTGTACCTTCCAAATTTGATCTGATCAACTAGGAGGCATGAAAGAAAATTCTTTATACCCCTACCATACCTCTACATTAATGGTGTCATGGGATTGAGTGCATAAATTAGGAAAATTGTACAAGAAATATGTTGTGTAACAATGGCCTAGAGATGACGTGTTTGAGTTCGAGTATATAAATAATAACCAGGGTATAGGTGACCATTGCTTCCCCCTTTTGAATCTTGTTGGAAAAATATGCCTCAACTTGCTGGCTTGAACCTCTGTTAAAGACTTGGTGAGTCATGCCTTTATCGCTGTACCGCTGGGAAATTTTGGAGATGGTGCGATTGCATAGTTTACCACCTTACCATGAGGCTCTTTGTTCAGTCCGGCGGTTGGGTGGTGTTACCGCTATACCACAGAGTCCTTCCTCTTCCTTGTCGGTGGCGTGATGAACTGTGGCAGTCTGGCGAATGAGCGTTACCGCCATACTGTGAAGGTCTGCCAGCCTCAAAGCGGTACCGTGGTGGCACCACCATACTGTGAAGGTCTATCGGCTAAGGTGCGGTAAGGCGATGAACTGTGGCGGTCTGGCGAAATGGGTGTTCACTATCATACCACAGGTGCTTGCAAGCCATGGAGCGGTAGCGCGGTGGCACCACCATACTACGAGTGCCTGCAAAGTCTTGGTGTAGTAGCATAGTGTCACCATCATACCGCGAGGGTCTTCCGGCTCTGACACAGTAGTGCGGTGTGTGCACCACCATACCATGGAGGCTTTGGTTTCGTTGGGCGGTAGCGCAGTATACCACATTACCTCGAAGGTTGGATGAACAATGAGTGGTGGCATGATAGAAGGAGCTCAGGGTATTGTTGGCCCATCTAATTCAATAGTCAAAGCGATGGGAGAATGGTGTGATGACACGTGGCATGATTTCATTTGTTGATTCTACATTGCTGTTGTAAATCAACAACTATTGGTCGAAAGTTAAATCTTTGAAAGCGATATATGTGCATTAATTGTAAAATCTGATTTAGGGGTTGACAGAGCCTAGATTTAGGTAATTCTCTATAACGGGATTAAATGTTGGGGTGACTTGATGTGTGATTGTAGGGTGGTGTGAAATTAAATACACCCCATTGGTTGTTGATTAAAATGAGTGAACAAACGAAAATAAAAGGCATAGAGACAAAGGTGATGGTGTAAGTGTGAATTCATTGTATGTTGTAGAAGCATTGTAATAGTGAATGTATGTTTGTGAGAAGGCCAGTTAAGGGATGCTACTATGAGCTAACATCTGATAGTGAAGTCTGTAACTTTGTATGTAATTAATTACTGTATTACAAAGTGATTGTACTTGGTGTGGTGGGCTTTTCTCCCATAAGGGTTTTCCCATGTATATCTGGTGTTATCTATGCATGTTCGTTATTTTTGTCTTTCCTGTTATATTGTATTTGTGCATCTCAAACGCAAGAAAATTTTAAATAATGGTTTTTGCACTTCTCTTCTGAGGTTTTAGTATTAGGAAAGCGTATTCTGCAACTTTTCTTTTCCTTTCAAGTGGTATCAGAGCCTGGCCAGTTGTGTTATCCTTGAGAGTAGGGCTAGTTTTTTGTGCTAATCTTGTTTCAGTGGGAGTCTTGCAAAGGGAGGACCAATTAGTGAGTCTACTATTTGAGATGGCGAGTACATCGGGTAGAGTAGAAATTGAAAAATTCAATGGCGGCAATTTTGAGTTGTTGAAACTCAAAATGGAAGACTTGTTGGTGGATAGAGAAATTTGGGTTGCTATGTCTAGAACTATGCCACAAAGTATGAAACAAGAAGATTGGGACCTTGCAGATGGAAAAGCTAGAGGTTTGATAAGACTTTGTCTGGCCGATTTTGTACTCCTGAATGTTCATGAGAATAAGACTATAGCTTCATTATGGAAGAAACTTGGTGACATTTATTAGGGAAAGTCTCTAGTGAATAAGTTATTCTTGAGGAAGAATTTTTACTCCTTGAAGATGGAAGAAGGAGCATCTATAGTAGACCATCTGAATTCATTTAATATGATAATTGCTCAGTTGGAATCTATGGGTGTGAAGATAGAGGAGGAGGATCATTGCATGCTTTTTTTATGTTCCTTACCTAACACTTGGGACCATCTGGTAATGGATATTGGAAGTACAACAACTACTTTTAAGATGGAAGACATGGTTGCCTCACTGCTGTCAAAAGAAATGCAGAGGAAGTCTTCAGAGATGGCCAAAGAGGCTCTTGTTGTTTGGGGTAGATCAAAGGAGAGAGGCAAAAAGAAGGACAAGAAGTCTAAATCCAAATCTGAAGGGAGATCAAAGTATCTTGGTAAAAAGTCCAAGGTGAAATGTTGGAACTGTGGGCAGCCTGGTCATATCTGAAAGGATTGTAAGGAGAAGAAGAAGAAAAAGAATAAATCTTCTTAGAGTGAAGCAGATTCCTTTATTACAGCCTTGGCGACTCAGGCATTAGATGATGTCTGGCTGATTGACTCAGGTGCACCTTTCCATATGACGTCTCACAAAGAGTGGTTCACTAAGTACAAAAAGTATGATGGTGGAAAGGTGTACCTGGCAAGTGACTCAACTCTAGAGATTTTTGGTCATGGAAGAGTCAAAATACAATTCCCTGACGGAAGGATCAAAGGGATTGGTGATGTACTACACATACCAGGTTTGGCTCGTAACTTAATTTTTGTCAGTAAGCTAAATGATGCTGGCATGCAAGTTTCTTTCTCTAGTGGGGGTTGTAAGATCACTAGAGGCGCAATGGTGCCGGCTAAGGGTGTACGAACTAGCACTCTGTACGAGCTAGATGCACGTCTTGTTCAATGTAACAACATCTCTATAAAGTTAGGCAAAGATGCTCATGCAGAGAAGAAGAATGATGCTCCTTTGGGTGCAAATTCCTTAGAGGTGAAAATCCTAGTGGAGAAGACCATTTTGTGGAATCATAGACTCTGTCACATAGGTGAGAAAGGTTTAAAAACCTTGAAAAATAAAAATCTTGTTGAAGGGTTTGTTGATTGCAATCTTGAGTTCGATTTTTGTGAGCACTGCATTTATGGAAAGCAACATCGTGTTTCATTTTATTTGAGTTCTCGTAAATCTTTTGGTGTACTGGATTATGTTCATTCTGATGTATTTGGTCTAGTGAATGTTCCTTCATTATCGAATTCTAGATATTATGTTTCTTTTATTGATGATTATTCGAGAAGGGCATTTGTATACTTTCTTAAAAGTAAATCAGAAGTGTTCAGTCATATTAAAGAATTTAAAAAATTGGTAGAGAATTAGACTGGAAGGAAAATCAAATGCTTGAGGATGGATAATGGCGATGAGTTTTGTTCTGTAGATTTCGAAAGGTACTGCAAAGACCATGGGATTAAAAGGCATAAAACTACACCTTATACTCCACAACAAAATGGAGTTGTTGAAATATTGGACATGACACTAATGGAAAGAGCGAGCAGTATGTTGAGCAATGCTAGTCTAGAATATAAGTTCTGGGTTGAGGTTGTGGCTACAACATGTTACCTGGTAAATTGTTCACCTTGTTCTGCTCTTGTTGATAAAACACCTTTGGAAGCATGGTCTAGTAAGAAGCCCTCTCTGAGACATATTCGTGTCTTTAGCTGTGTGGCGTATGCATATGTGCCGAATGAGAAAAGATCTAAGTTGGAGAACAAGGCTGTTAAATGTATCTTCATCGGCTATAGCATTGGTGTGAAAGGATACAAGCTTTGGAATCCTGATACTGACAAGGTTTTGTATAGAAGAAGTGTAATATTTCGTGAGCTGAAGCCTTCAACAGTTGATCCACAGTTAGAGAAAGATCAATGGGAAAAGAAGAATGATGTAGTTGAGATTCCTCAAACTCCAAAAAAAGAGGAACTACATGGTGTACCTAAAATTGAGGTGAGCTCTAGCATCTCTGAGAGCTATGAAGAAGAAGAACCACAACCTTAGCCAATAAGAAGGTCTACACATGAAAGAAATCAACCTGATAGGTATGGTTTCTCTATGTTGGATTCGAATTGTGCCTATGCTTTGATTACTAGCATTGATGAGCCTAGAACTGTGAAAGAGGCAATTAATATGACTTATTCAAATTCTTGGTTGGAAGCTATGAATGAAGAAATGGAATCATTGAAGAAAAATGAAATATGGGATTTGGTACCTTTGCTTGAAGGGAGAAAGCCTGTTGGCTATAAATGGGTATTTAAGAAGAAGACTGGTCTAGATGGCAGTACTGAAAAGTATAAAGCAAGGTTGGTTGCAAAGGGATATTCCCAAGTAGAGGGAATTGATTATGGAGATATATTTTCCCTTGTAGCCAAGTTGACATCTATCAAGTTTATTTTGTCACTTGCGGCCGCGTATGACTTAGAGATCGAGCAAATGGATGTGAAAACAACATTTCTCCATGGAGAGCTGGAAGAAGAAATTTATATGTCCTAGCTTGAGCACTTCGTTGAAAAAGGTAAAGAAAGCTTGGTCTGCAAGTTAAAGAAATCTTTGTATGGTTTGAAACAATCACCTATAATGTGGTACCAAAATTTTGACACCTTTGTGTTGTCAATGGGATTTGTGAGATCAAAATCTGATCATTATGTGTACTAGAAATTTGAAAATGATCATCCACTTATTATTACCTTGTACATGGATGATACGTTGTTCATAGGAAATAGTAAGATTATGATTTCTGATCTTAAGTCTTAGTTGTCTACCAAGTTCGAAATGAAATATCTGGGTGCAACAAGGTATATTCTGGGGATGGAAATAACTATGGAAAAAAAGAACAAAAAGCTTTGGGTTAGCCAGAGTAAGTATATTAACACTATTCTGGAGAGATTCAGTATGAATGATTGCAAGAAGCTAGTTGTTCCAATTTTGCAGGGAACAAAGCTATCTATTGAATATTGTCCAAAATCTTCTACTGAGATGGAGGACATGACCAGGGTGCCTTATGCAAGTGTAGTTGGAAGTTTAATGTATACAATGGTTTGTACAAGGCCAAACATTGCCCAAGCAGTGGGAGTACTTAGCCGATTTATGGTGAATCTAGGAAGGACACATTGGGATGCTTTGAAAAGAGTGTTTAGATATCTAAGGAATACTTTAGAATGTTCTCTGTGTTACCATGGCAATTTGGTTGGATCACAAAGGACTCTAAACATCGTGGATATGTGGATTTTGATTGGGCAAGGGACATTGACAGCAGAAGGTTCACCAGTTGATATAATTTCATGTTAAATGGTGGTACAATTAGTTGGATGAGCAAGCAACAAACTATAGTCACCTTGTCCACTACGGAGGCAGAATACATAGCAGCAAAACACGCCTGCAAAGAAGTTGTTTGGCTTAGTCATTTGTGTTTTGATATAGGTTTTGATGCAGGACAGATTATTATTTGTTGTGACAGTCAGAGTGTGATTTATCTGGTGAAAAATCCAACTTTCCATGCCAGGACGAAACATATTGACGTGTAGTATCACTTTGTTAGAGATATGGTGGAGGATGGAAAGGTCTGTTTAGAAAAGATGGAGACTCTAAAGAATGTTGTTGATGCATTGACAAAGCCAGTGAGCATGAACAAGTTCAGGTGGTGTGCAAGTTCGATGGGCCTTGGGGCCTATGATCGTCAGTAAGTTTGAAGTATGGAGGAAGCCAGTACATCTTCGTCAAGTGGGAGCTTGTTGGAAAAATATGCCTCAACTTGTTGGCTTGAACCTCTATTAAAGAATTGGTGAACTACCTTTTGTTCATCCCTTTACCATTGTATCATTGGGAGCTTTTGGAGATGGTGTGGTTGCGCAGTTTATCGCCTAACCGCGAGGCTCTTTGTTCAGTCCAACAGTTGGGCGGTATTACCGCTATAGTGTAAATTCCTTCCTCTTCCTTGGCGGTGGCATGGTGAACTGTGGTAGTCTGGTGAACAGGTGTTTACCACCATACCATAGACTGCCAACCTTGGAGCGGTACCACGATGGCACCGCCATACTGTGGAGGTCTATCGGCTAAGGCATGGTAGCGCAGTGAACCGTGGTGGTCTGGAAAAATGGGTGTTCACCATCATACCGCAGACACTTACAAGCCATGGAGCAGTAGTGCGGTGGCATCACCATACCACAAGTGCCTGCAAAGTCTTGGCGCGTTAGCATGGTGTCACCGTCATACTGCGAGGGTCTTTCGACTCTAACGCAGTAGTACGGTGTGTGCACTACCATATCATGGAGGCTTTGGCTACATCGGGTGGTAGTGTAGTATATCGCATTACCTCATAGGTTGGATGAACAATGAGCGGTGGCGCGGTAGAAGGAGCTCGGGGCATTGTTGGTCGGTCTGATTCAATAGTCAAAGCGGTGGATGAATGACATGATGACATGTGGCACAATTTAATTCATTGATTTTACATCGTTGTTATGAATCAACTATTGGCCGAAAGTTAAATATTTGAAAGAGATATACGTGCATTAATTGTAAGATCTGATTCGGGGGTTGATAAAGCCCAAATTTAGGTAATTCTCTGTAATGGGATTAAATGTTGGGGCGACTTGATGCGTGATTGCAGGGTGATTTGATCATAGATCGAGATTGCTTATCGGAGAAGCATGTAATTAAATACACCCCATTGGTTGTTGATTAAAATGAGTGAACATACGAAAATAGAAGGAATAGAGATGAAGGTGATGGTGTAAGTGTGAATTCATTGTATGCTGTACAAGCATTGTAACAGTGAATGTATGTTTTTGAGAAGGTCGGTTAAGGGATGTTGTTGTGAGCTAACATCTGATAGTGAAGTCTTTAAATTTGTATATAATTCATTATTGTAATACAAAGTTATTTTACTTGGTGTGGTGGGTTATTCTCCCGTAAGAGTTTTCCCACATATATCTGGTGTTATCTTTGTGTGTTTGTTATTTATGTCTTTCTTGTTATACTGTATTTGTGCATCTCAAATGCAAGAAAATTTTAAAAAATGGTTTTTGCTCTTGTCTTCTAAGGTTTTAGCATTAGGAAAGCGTATTATGCAACTCTTCTTTTCCTTTCAAATCTATGTCAAACTACATAAAGAATGATATTTGGTTTCAAAAAATTAAATATGGTAGTTATAAGGTATTAAAATGTATTAATGGTATCTAAGAAAATAAAGAGAGTAGATGGGAGCATTATCACTGAAAACTAGGTGTTTTAATGCCTTTGCAAGATTTTACTCCTAAATTGGTTTTGTGGTCCTTTGAAAAGCAATAAGACTTTGTGAGGAGTTTCCACACAAACTAGACTTGGAAATTTTTATAATAAGTTGAACTTGCAGGAAAACCCATTGAAACCAAACTTGCCAACTTCTCCATGTCTTGATATCTAGTTGAAAATTTCCAATAATGACATCAAAAAAAGGACAAGGTTATGCCAACATGACATAAGAATTAAATCATCATAGACTAGGGTTTCTCAAGATGGTATGTTAGCAAAGTATGACTTTCAAGAACATGTAGCTAGATTGGATATGTGAGGAAGTCTCACTAAATCGATTAAGAGATGGAATTTTGAAAGGTTTAATTTAAATGGATAAGGAAACTCTATAAAGAGATGATGGACTAAGAATTATGTAAGCATGGAGTGACTTGTGAGGAAAACCAATTGAATTGGTTTTGAATGTAACATTGAAAAGGTCCAGTTTAGTTGGCTAGGGAAACTTTGTAGATGATTTTAGCAAAACATCAACAAGGTGACATGCAAAAATTTCTAAGTGAGCCTAACTTATGGATAAGATTAATTATCTAGTTTAGATACACCTCAAAATTTTGCAACATTTTAAATTTTCTTTATAATTAATTAAATATAAAAACAATTAAGTGAACTGGTTACTTAACTTTTAAAAGGCTTAGTTCAGATGGAGGCTAGGTTTCCACAAAAGTCTTGCATGTGAAAAAAATGAGTTGAAATGGATTTGCAAAACAAAGTTCAAAGGTAATTGGGTTTCTTAGAAAATCTAGCTATATAGGATACTTCTCTTTTAAAAGGGGAAGTTTAGATGGAGGTCAAGTTCTCACAAGCTTTGGACTTCCACAAACTTTTAAATTGGCTTTATGAGCTAATTGGGTGTGGAGAAATTTAAGTGATCTATTTCAATAAACTTTCAATAAGTTTATTTTATATGGGGCCTAGTTTGTTAGAAATCTTGAATAAGATTAAAAACCAAAATCTGAAAGAGAGATCTAAGCTACATAAACTGAAATGTAAATGAAAGCAAACCAGCGATTCCGAGAGACATGCAAAAGTCGAAGAGACAAAATTGCATTAAGAGCTCAAAGCAAGAGAATGACAGAGTAACTACACAATGCATTCCATATTGATTGAAAATACAAGCTAGGTAGCATGTTTATATAGGCAAGAGAGAGGGGTGTAGGTGGCAACACCGACCAATGAGGAGCAACCATCTATCAGACTAAAGATAGAAAGGTATCTTCCCTAGATAGAAAATGGATGCTCACATGTAGGAAGGTGACACCTCATAATCCTCTCACCTAATTAAACATGCTTTATTAACCTAAGTAAGATTAAAAAGGTGTAGGAAAAAACTAGTAATAAAGGGAAAATAAATATCCCAACTAGGAAATAAAAACCTACACTAACACCCCCCCTTAAGCGCTGCTTAGGTGGGTATAAAGAAGGGTCCCGGCTGATGGCCATATTAGGTACCATGTACATAAGATGAAAATGCAACTAATCTCCCACAAAATGGAGAAAAAAAAGGGAAAACCTAATGGGAAGAAAACCCCTCTCCGAAAAAAAGGAGATGAAATGCAGAAAGGTGATGATTGGAGGACTCAACATCATCCCCCCAAGGACAAAAATCATCACATGGATACAATACAATCAATGCCCCCCCCATAGGAGGGAAATAGAGAGACAATATAGTCCCCCCAAAATATGTGATCACCTGCAAAAAAAGGTAAGTGTATGTAGACAAAACATGATCCAATGTCGACAAACAACTTGTCTCCCTTTCGGAAGAAACAAAACCAGGTGCAAGTGCAGAGATGCTTCCCATTCCGGATAGAAATTGAGGGAAGGATGGATGTATATGAATGCTGATGATATCTCTGAAAGCTGCTCATGTGTCTCCTTGCCTGATGAAGATGAAGATGCCACAACCCACTTAGGTACATACCCAATCAATGTAGAAGGTGACAAATCAGGACTATGCAGAAACAGATGCTGAACAAAATCCAAAGACTGCATTGTGATGTTCCTTCCATTGAAGGAATAGATGGAGACTTGATTGCCCCCCCCATAATGAAGTGTCCTCAAAACCATTGAAAGAAGACTTAAGCCAATCTAATGGTAGATGCAGAAGAAACTCTGATGAAGATGGAGGAAGTCTCATATATGAAATCTCTGAAGAGAAAGAAAGGGCCTCCAAGATAGTCTCAAGATCTCTAAGCAAGGTTGAGACACAAAGATGAGGAGAGTCTAGAAAACTCTCCAAAGTATGATCTGAATAGAGGAGTGATATCCCCTCAAAAATGTCCTCCAAACCAGGAGGGGGAACAATATTATACAAATTTGGCAACAAATGAAGCTATCGGAGATGTGTGATGATACCATTTCTCCATTGTGTGTAGTTTCCCCATTTCAACATGATCAAAGCAGGATGAAATGAGAACCCCATAATGAACTATGATGCATAAAATCATGTTTCTAAAAGAGAATATGTGCTAACAAGAGTCAACACAATGAACGCCCCTTTTTACTCAATCAAAGAAACCCCCCCAAAAAAATTTGTTTGGCACTTTATAGATCAGTGCGTTTACAATGCTGGAGTTAATTTTCAGAGTTATACAAATGTCCAAAAATGGACCCAAATACTGAAGAAAAAAAATTATCTCTGAATAA
Source organism: Sequoiadendron giganteum (assembly GCA_007115665.2). Lineage (NCBI taxonomy): Eukaryota > Viridiplantae > Streptophyta > Pinopsida > Cupressales > Cupressaceae > Sequoiadendron > Sequoiadendron giganteum. Next base: position 598,478,260 of record CM021100.1, read on the forward strand.
CGACTTCAAACCTACACCAATGTGTAGTGCTCAGAAAAATATCCACTTTCAAAAAAATAATGACCTCAATCCGAGATCATATGAGAAAGTTATAGTAGTTTGAAGTTCAAAAAATGAGAATTGTCCTTCAGATCTGATGAGAAAACTTAAATTCTGGAAAAATGAGGTCACTTGAGAAAAAACCGATTATACCACTGTAAATATCATGCGATTCCACCCCTTTTCAAAAAAAATTTCACTGAAAATTACCTCCGTATGGCTGAGAACGAGCCATTTGAAAATAAGGTGGAAAAATGAAAATTGCAATGGTGAGGGTTCCAGCTGAAGCTTTCTAATGCAATTTCCACACGATTATTTGCCTGCATGAAAAAACTAACTGATACCCAAATGGTTTTTCGATGGAACAAACAAAACCCAGATAGGCATTTTTATTTATCACTTCCGCAGAATGTAGCCACAGTGTAAAACAACGTCTTCAAGAAGGGAAAAACGACATGCAAAGCTTCTAATGTCTAATCTGCACGACCCTTATATGAAAATGGGGGTTTTGGGGCCTTCCAAACACAATAGAAATATTCTTTTGGCTTGAAAATACCCCGTTGGAAAGATGCTTCATAAAATATGAGTTTCAAACCCCCATTTGCAACTTTTTCACATGATCTCCAAATCGGATGAAATGAAAGCAATTTCTGAATTTCTCGAGCCTCCTGGACATGTTGGAACAACTAGAAATGCTGCAATCACCCAGATCTCACAAAAAAATTGCATGCAAAAGAAAGGGGTTAATGGGTCTTGTTATATCCTTTTTGATTCTCCAGATCGTTATAAAATGCAAGAGAAGAACATACGGGATTGACAAGATCTTACAGAACTCAATCTCTCAATCAGGAATCAAATGAACCTAAAACTCTCAAACTACAACTCTGATAACATGTTAGAAATCTTGAATAAGATTAAAAATTAGAATCTAAAAGAGAGATCTAAGCTACATAAACTGAAATGCAAATGAAAGCAAACTAGAGATTTCAAGAGACATGCAAAAGTCGAAGAGACAAAATTGCATTAAGAGCTCAAAGCAAAAGAATGATAGAGTAACTACACAATGCATTCCATATTGATTGAAAATACAAGCTAGGTAGCGTGTTTATATAGGCAAGAGAGAGGGGTGTAGGTGGCAACACCGACCAATGAGGAGCAACCATCTATCGGACTAAAGATAGCAAAGTATCTTCCCAAGATAGAAAATGGATGCTCACATGTAGGAAGGTGACACCTCATAATCCTCTCACCTAATTAAACATGCTTTATTAACCTAAGCAAGATTAAAAAGGTGTAGGAAAAAACTAGTAATAAAGGGAAAATAAATATCCCAACTAGGAAATAAAAACCTACACTAACATAGTTTTCTATAAACAAGGATCTTGTGACATTTTCTAAGTGAACTAGAGCTTGCAAGGAAATTAAAGTGAATTGGAAAATTTTAAAAGGCGTTGTGTGCAAGTGTTTTTCCTACCTAAGAATGCAAATCTAACTACAGATGCAATATGAAAACACAAGACCACCTCAACGATTGGGCTACGTTTAACACAAATAAAGTAAATAACACAAAGCAATGCAATATACCTTTTACATGTGTTGTCCTTTGGTTGTCCCTTGATGTAGTTCAATGTGTGTTCTCCTTGGATGGCAATGGGATGAGAATGGATATAAAGTGAGTATGTGATGAAATGGATAATATGAATGCAATGAAAAATAAGTTAATGCAAGTTCTAAATGACTTGGAAATTTAAGAGCATAAGGGTGCTAAAATTCTTAAGGTCTCTAAATCTCCTCAATGAAGGAAGAGGAGGGGGCGGGTATTTATAGAGGAAATTGAATTCTCTTAAGAATTTAACGGTCAGGATTGAGCCACCATGGCCAAGATGGAGGGCTGTGGTGAGTTGAAGACTCACAAGCTCTCACATCTTGACATGTGAAGGGTGAGTTGTCCAAGGGGTAAGGTGAGATGGACAAGGTATAAATGATGTGGAAGAAGGACAAGTACTTTACAAGTACCTTGGGGGATGAGAGGATTTCCTCAAAAAAGAACCATTTGTCCCAAAATGAAGGTGAAAGTGACATATGAGGAATTTTAGTATTTCTCAAAAAATCCTCATGGAGAAGAGAGAATTGGTTGGAGAAATAAATGTGAATATTTAATTCACATGATTGGATGGGATAAGGTGGTTGGGATAATAAATATTAATTTTAAATTCATATGATAATCACCTTGTGGATAAGACAAGGTTCTTATGGAGGAGCTTGAAAAGTGCTTTGTGGATAAAACAAGGCCCTTATAATGGAAGGTTCTTGGCCTTCATGTGACTTGATGTGACCTTTCAATGATCACATGGGGAAGAGGAGATTCCTTGGAGGAATCAAAAGTGAATTTTAAATTCATGGGGAAGAGGGAGATTCCTTGGAGGTATAGAAGTGAATTTTAAATTCACATGGGGAAGATAAAAAAGAATTAAAAATTCTTTGGAGAATGAGAGAGTTGACCAAAGAGGGATTCATTAGACTGAATAATCACTAATTAGAAGATAGTTAGTGGCTAACGAATATTAAGAGCCAACTTGAAAAATTTGGAGGATGTGACACATCCTAATTAGGGATTAGCCATGTGCACATCCCTAATGATGGGATTAGGAGATGGATTAGGATTAAGGAAAAGGATGTGACATGTGAGGAATTAAATAAACATCATATTTATTTAATTAATTTGATGAAAAGGAGAGTAAAGGGGGTAAGGTATTTAATCATTAACTAAATACCTTAGGGATTAAAGAGGGATTAAGGGTATTTATTAGATAATAGCAATATTACCTAATTAACGCGAAGAAGAAGATGTTTAGATGAAAAGGGATAAATTTAGACAAATGTAAGTTTCCAAATTTGGATGTCTAAATTTTTCTCCTCTTTGAGATGGTGTTATGAAGTAACATCATTTCAAAGAATGTTAAAACATAGAACCCGAAAGAAGATGCTTAGTATTGGGAAAGATGCCCTAGTCATCAAAGGAGTGACTGGGAAGAGAGATAAAGGAGTGACTGGGAAGAAATATGATGGAGGTGAAGATGAAGATTAAGGATTGAGGATGCCCCCTCAAGAGGACATGCAGGTTTAAGTGAACATGGGTGTGCTCTCGAATAGGATGATATGCTGCAAGGGTAGATGGGGAAGATGATGAAAAGGGATGGATGATAGAGGATGATGAAGGCAAGAACAAATGGATTCTAGGACAAATATGATGTTGCTCCAGTCAAGTTACAAGCCAGGATGGACTGATGGTCAATTAAGCGTTGTTGATGAGGGAACAATACATCCCAAAACAACACAAGGATAGGGAATGATACATCCCGATGAGAGTGTTGTTGATGAGGGAATAATACATCCCAAAAAAACACAAGGATAGGGAAGGATACATCCTATTGATGATGAGGGTGATAGTGTTGTTGATGAGGGAAGGATACAACCCAAAATAACACAAAAGGATAGGGAAAGATACATCTCGATGATGATGACGACGACGACGATGATGATGATGATTGGGTCAAGGATTGTAGCAAGTCTGGGACAAGACCAAGGATGTGATTAGATGATTTGTGCTAGATTGTATGGATTAGGATTGGATGGAGATGTGAGATGGTGAAAATGAATGAAGATGATGGAGGAAGATGCAATGCAATGGAAGATGCAATTTTCCATTGTCAGAGCAGTCAGTTTTGCTTTAGAATAAGACACCAGATACCAAGGTATGTGTAACCAAGGTGGATTAGTGTCTAATTCATACACAAACACAACAAAAAAGGAGGTTATCCCAACACCCCAAGGTCACAATGACTTTGGTCGGGCTAGGTATTGGGATAACCACAAGCACAAAAGGATGCCCCAGCGTAGCACAAGACCACAAGGATCTTAGTGGACACTACGTGGGACAACCAAGCAAACAACAAAAAACAAAGATCAAGATATGCCCTTTGTTAATGAGTCAAAACACGCCATAATATGATAGATCATGGCGGCCTTGACAAGTGATTATAGGGAGCTCAAATGATAAATAAAAGCCAAAAGTATCAAAATATTGCAATCAATTTCAAAACATCATTTTCCATAGGATCAAGATGATGGATGGGGTTGATGTGGTATGTTAGGAAGGATACATCCCACTGAGACCAAAGATGGAGGCTAGATGGGTTGATTGATATGACGCAAGATATCAGAAACCAATTGGATCTCATGAGACTAATGACCTTTGTTTGTAAGCACTAGCTAGGATAGGGATATACTTGACGACATGACAAGACAAAAAGACACAAGACAACAAAACCTTAAAGACCTGCGGCTTGAGGGTTGATCAAAGATCAACCTTGCCTACATGAAAGCGTAGAGCTCTTGTAGTTCGATAAAAGACCATGGATAAAAGCGGAAAGAGGACAATGGAGACCTTGATGGATGGTGCAGATGAGACACAAAAATTCCTAGGGGGCGGATCAAATGATCAACCTTGCCTACGTGAAAGAATAGGGGCAATGTAGTTTGACACAAGGCCAAAGATAGATGAAGGGAGATGATAGGCTAGACAAAAGACATAATCTCGAGGGCATATCAAATGATCGACCTTGCCTACGTGAAAGCACAAGGGCAATTTAGTTCGACATAAGGCCATGGATAAAAGAGGAAAGAGGACAATGGAGACCTCGATGGAGGACGCAGACTGAACAAATGCCCTGGGGGCAGATCAAATGATCGACCTTGCCTATGTGAAATCACAAGGGCAATGTAGTTCGATACAAGGCCAAAGAAAAATGATGGAAGATGACAAGACAGACAAAAGATAGAACTCCGGGGGCAAATAAAATGACCGACCTTGCCTACATGAAAGCGCAGGGGAAATGTAGTTCGATACAAGACCAACGACAAACAATAGATAAGGGATGATGAGATGACCGTGATAAATGGAGAAAAGGATGGAGCTAGTATGATGAGCTAGGATAGGCCGTATGGATACGATGGTTGATATGTTGGATGCGGGTTATGTGAAGCTCGGGGATGGGATAGTTATCCAAATCATCAAAATATGGACGGAGAGGAGAAAATGATGTATACATGAATGATGAAGAGTAATAGGATAGGAGGAAGGTGTGAGGAATAGATAGGAATGATGATAGTGTAATTTATTGCATTGGATTGTGTGGGATTAGCCTATAGCTAGATACCAATGACAAGAGATTAGGATATGGAAAGAAAGATAGAGGAAAATGGATGGATTGATAAATATGGGGAAATAGAAAGATGCTAGGATAGGTGGATAGAGGGATACATAGTTGGAAAGATGGATAGGAAGATAAGGATAGGGAGATGGGTGGGATGTTTAGATAGAGGGATGGGTAGATAAGGAGGAAAGGACGAAAAAGAATGAGTGGATGAGAGTATAGGAAGATAAGGATTTGGTATATCGAAGGGATTATTGGATGGATAAATGGATGGGGAGATAAGGATGGGAAGGGTGGGGAGGTGGAAAGGATTATGTGGAGGGATGGACGAATGATGTCTCCAAGGAATCTTTCATAAATAAGGAGATGCCCCCACTCTAGATGTGTTTTGTGTGATGAGGCAAGAGGGATAGCAGGATGGGTGGATAAGGATGTGGGATGGACATAGGAAGGGATATGGGTGTTGGCATGATGGATGGATGATAAAGGTAGATGGATAATATGCATGAATCAAAAAAGTTGATGGGGAGGATAAGGAATATGATAGTGTATGGATGAGGGGACTATATGCCAAGAGGTTTCCAAAGCATGTTGTTTGACCCTATCTAGGTCAAGATCACAAGGAAGATGGAAGGACTGGGATAAATGGGATATGATGGATAGGAGATGGAGGAAAGGAATGCATAAGTGGATGCTACCCCCAATCGCATGATGCCTGTTTGCCAGGTTTTCATCATGGTACTTATCCAAGGTGCTTGTTTGCCAAGATTTCACCATTGTACAAATTATTTTCTCTTTACTATTTTCTTTTTCTTTGTTTTTTTTTTTTGATTTTTCTGACTTTTGGGAATTTTCAGACAGAAATATAGATGGAGATGGATGAGGATATGGATTCATAAGACATATGATAAAGTAGATGGATGGAGGACTCAAACATCAAGTTACATATGAGGTAATAAGAGCCCATGTGTAAAGTGACCATTGGATGTTTGTACAACCATATCAGAACAAATGGATTATGCAAGGGAATGGATCAAAGAGATTTGATGGGGGAGATATGAGGGATAGTGGATGGGGTGTAGGAAAGTGTGTGGATGGAATGATGGAGTGGATGTGGGAAGGGGGAAGGTGTTAAAGACCAACATTGGCACATGTGGTGGATGTGAAATGATAGGAGGGTTGATGGATGGAGAATGTGGCGATATTGGAGGCGTTGGGATAGTGAATTTTGGGACATAAGGACCCAAAAGAGATTTAGGAGATGGAGGATGCAAATGATTAAATTTGGGATAAGCAACTTTCGATGTATTTAGGGTTTTTTCATTTGAAGGCATGGCATCTTTTTTCTTGGGAATCCACATGGTTTTGATTTTTTCTTTAGTGGGCCTTCGTGGCCGTTTGGATGGATTTGGATTTTGGACTTGATTTTTCTTTTCTTCAACATGTCGTTTGAAGGGGACATGAGGAGCTTTAGATTCATGAGATTCATGTGGACATTTGGATTTATACATTTTTTCTTTGGCATCCAAAGTTCTTTTAGTAGCCATGGGATAGGTAGGAGGCGATGGATGATGTGGAAAATATGTGGATGGAGTGATAGAGGTAGGATATTGATGATGGTGTGTGGATTGCAGATGTGAGATAGCATGCATGGAGGGGTGCCTTTGTTGATCCTGATTAGGAGTTATGAAGTTAGATTTTTTATGTTGTGTACTAGGGATAGGTGGTGGATAGATGAAAGGGTGAATAGGATATGTTGGAGGAGGTGATTTTGGGATATAAGGACCCAAAATGGATGTTGCAGGAGATTTAGGATGAGTAATAGTGGATGGAGGGACATAAGGACCCAAAATGGACTTAGAGGATGAAGGAGGAAGATGAACAATTTTTTTGAGATAATATGATGGAGGAGGGGGATGGCGGCAAATGATTTGGTAGAACGATGGGAAGTACCTCTTGTGCCTTTAGAAGAGGATCATTTAGGATGTATGGAGGTTGTACCAATATCTTTGGAGTGCGAGTCTTGGGAGATATATCCAAGACCATGTGTGCCCGGATGTTATTTGACCTGGATGGGCTCTAAAGTACCTTGCTCATGAAGACCTAAACCTTTTCCTTGATAGTTCATGTTCTTGAGCATGTGATCTATGGTAGGATGCTTATTCTTTTGGAAGAATGATGCAAGTGCATTATTAGGTAAAGAAGGATGGGTGGTGCATATACTTTGTTTTTCTTCTGCAAGGAGACCACCATGGATGAGTGTAATATTACTAAGGTGATATAAAAGTGGTGTTGGGGTGACAGGGCTAGGTGGCGATGGAGGATAATGTGATGGAGATTAGGGGATAGCACCATCCTGGTCATGAGGAATGAGTGGGAAGGTATTGAGAGAGGGATTAGGTGGTATGAAAAGATCTAGAACTAGGGAAGTAGGTGATAAGAGCTCCTGAGATGGAGTGATTGGATCTTGAGTGCAAAGGGGATCATGGGATGGAGCGGATGATCTATTGTGATCTTGAGATGAGGTAGATAGGATGATGAGATTAAGATTTGGTGGAGGGGATATTCTTGTATTCTTTGGATAAATCCCTTGGCATGGCTCATCGTGTGTGGGAGGCACGGTGACGAAGGAGTGTTTGAGGGACTCCTTAGGTGGGGGAGATAGGAGGATAGAGGATTCATGAAGGTCATGGGATTGAATTTCGGTAATATCAGGACTAGGAGGAGTGGATTAGATGTCTCCAATGAATTGGTTGGATCTAGTAATAGAAGATGGGGATTCAATGGACTGAATGGGTGTGAAAAACACAACTTTTTGGATGGTGTTAGGAATGGTGATGGTAATGATGGGTGTAGGACACAGGAGGGCCTCATCACTAGTGACTCTACATGATAGAGTGGGAGGGCATGGTGTCTCTTTTGTCATGAGTCCTTGGGTGACATTTGGAGGGGATGTAGGATTAGGTGGGGTTGATGGTAATGGATGGAGGATTAGGGATGGTTGGAGAGCTAGGATTAGGGATTGGTGGATTAGGGTTAGATGAGGGGATGGAAATGGATGGAGGACTAGGAGGAGATGGAGGATTAGGGTTAGGTATTGGAGGATTCGATGAGTGGAGGGGCTTGGATGGAGGACTAGGAGGAGATGGATGATTAGGGTTAGATGAGGGGATGTGAATGGATGGAGGATTAGGGATTGGTGGATTAGGATTAGAGATTGGATGATTAGATGAGTGGATGAGTGGATTAGGATTAGATGTAGAACTAGGAGGAGATGGATAATTATGATTAGATGAGTGGATGGGATTGGATGGAGGACTAGGAGGAGATGGAGAAGTAGGATTAGATGGAGGATTAAGATATAATGCGATAAAGGGGGGAGCGATGCAAGTGGATGTGGATGATGAATAAAATAAGAGGATGCTGATGATAGATTAGGTTGGGAGATGTGGATGATGGATTAGGATGATGGATAATAGTAGGAAGATGTGGATGATGGATTAGGATGGGGAGATGTGGGTGGAAAATTCTCATAGGAGGACATGGATGGAGGATTAGGATGGAAAGATGTGGAATTAATGTAAGGATATTGGGATGGAGGATTGTGATAGGAAGGTGTGGAGGTTGGATTAGAATAGGAAGATTGAGGTGGTGGACTACCATAAAAAGAAAAGTATGGTGAGTTGGCATAGAAGGATAGGGATGATGATTAGGATAAGAAGATTGAGATGGTGGATTAGGATAAGAGGAGTATTGGGATGGGGGGATTGTGATAAGAAGGTATGGGTGTTGGATTAGGATGGGAAGATTGGAATGTGGGATCAAGGTAGAGGTATTGGGATTGTTCATGATGATAAGGATAGGAGGATATGGATGCTGGGTAGGATACGGGTCGAGAGGGAGGACATGAGGAATATGTTGATGGTGAGTGGTGCAGGAGCACCTCAAGTCTCATTATTTTTTTTGTAACGTTGTAATCAGTTAGCATTTCGGGGACCATGTTAAATGGTTAAGAATGTAAATTTGCAATGATAGATTCATACAAAAGATTAAAAAATAGTTGTAACCGAATGGGCATATCAGGTAGGGAACAATTTAGTTAACTACCTTAGAATCTCTTTTAAGAGGGAACATGTGTAACCGAATAGGGGAGATAGAGAGGGAATAGCGTGGAGATATAGGAAAATAGAGAAGTGAGTAACAAAAAGAGAGTGGAAATCGGGCTCTCTGGCCAAATGTACAAACGTTAATGCAGAGTTAATATATGCTTATGTTTAAGTGAAGTTTCTATTTCCTGTCGGGTTAGCTTATTCTCTATCTTTCTCGGTATGTTGGTTTGCAATTGTGAATGTCATTTGGTTCGAAGGAATTCGTTGTTGGTGGACTGTGTTAGAATAACCAATGTTACTTGTGGTTTGGGTTCTTTGTGACAGTCCCGAATTGTATTCTTTCGTTCCTGGAGCAGCCCACGACCCACATCATGGTGGGAACTTGACCTTATTGCTCATGGGTCAGATCTTTATGAGAGTCCCATGTGTTCGGCCTTTGAACAATAGTTCGGTGGAGAAAGAAAGTTGGTAGATGTAGATTTCAAAGGTAACTCCTTTATGATAGTCCCTAAATAACCTTTGCTCGACAGGCACCCTAGAGATCGAGGGAGATGTGCATACTGGATTGAATGCCATCACGCATCATCTTTGGAGTGACTGGTGAGCAACGTGTTCTGCTTTGCACAACGAGAAGGTGGCGAACAGTGTTGGTGAGTCGTGTGTTGACAGTGAGTAAAGATAGTCTTGATCAGGAGCGATTAGTAGTATGGTGGGAATTTGCCATGTATGTGTGAAGACCGCATGATATGCAGATTAGGAAGTTAATAGTAGGGGTCTTTAAGAATGTGAACCGTGTGATAAGGTGTCATTGCTACATGAAGCTTGATAGTGATTTTAGTTTTACCGCATCAAAATGGTATCAGAGCTCAGAAGGTTCTGAGTGTGTAGAAGGCAATCTACACCCGACAATAGCGTGGGTTCTTGGTTGCACGTTGATCCCTCCAAGTTGTAGTTAGGATGCTGTGAAGATCTCAAGCTGGGGTCTTCGTATTGTCTCCACCACGATGCAATTGGGTAGAAGGTGCGTTGAGAGCAACCACTCAGAGAAGGGTGGGAAGCATCTTCCAAAATTGTGTGTAGGTGAGATGGCAGTATGGTGGTGGTGTGAAGCAGCAACAGGAAGAGAGGAGGGCAGCAACCAACGTAAACTCCATTGATGGGAGGCCTGTAACGACAACAGAGGAAGTAGCAGGCGCCTAGATTTAGTGATGAAGACACAGACGCGAAGATTTGAATTGCAGCAGTCTCACCTCGACATTTCCATGGGACTTGGAAATCTGTTAAGTCTAGGAGTATGGTGCGGGAGCACCTCAAGTCTCATTATTTTTTTTGTAACGTTGTAATCAGTTAGCATTTCGGGGACCATGTTAAATGGTTAAGAATGTAAATTTGCAATGATAGATTCATACAAAAGATTGAAAAATAGTTGTAACCGAATGGGCATATTAGGTAGGGAACGGTTTAGTTAACTACCTTAGAATCTCTTTTAAGAGGGAACATGTGTAATCGAATAGGGGAGATAGAGAGGGAATAGCGTGGATATACAGGAAAATAGAGAAGTGAGTAACAAAAAGAGAGTGGAAATCGAGCTCTCTAGCCTTCGGCCAGAGAGCCATTTAATGTACAGACGTTAATGTAGAGTTAATATATGCTTATGTTTAAGTGAAGTTTCTGTTTCCTATCGGTTTAGCTTACTCTCTATCTTTCTCGGTATGTTGGTTTGCAATTGTGAATTTCGTTTGGTTCGAAGGAATTCATTGTTGGTGGACTGTGTTAGAATAACCAATGTTACTTGTGGTTCGGGTTCTTTGTGACAGTCCCGAATTGTATTCTTTCATTCCTGGAGCAGCCCGCGACCCACATCATGGTGGGAACTTGACCTTATTGCTCATGGGTCAGATCTTTATGAGAGTGTCATGTGTTCAGCCTTTGAACAACAGTTCGGTGGAGAAAGAAAGTTGGTAGATGTAGATTTCAAAGGTAACTCCTTTATGATAGTCCCTAAATAACCTTTGCTCGACAGGCGCCCTGGAGACCGAGGGAGATATGCATACTGGACTGAATGCCATCACGCATCATCTCTGGAGTGATCGGTGAGCAGTGTGTTCGGCTTTGCATAGTGAGAAGGTGGCGAACAGTGTTGGTGAGTGGTGTGTTGATAGTGAGTAAAGATAGTCTTGATCGGGAGCGATCAGTAGTATGGTGGAAATCTGCCATGTATGTGTGAAGACCGCATGATATGCAGATTAGGAAGTTAACAGTAGGGGTCTTTAAGAATGTGAACTATGTGATAAGGTGTCGTTGATGTAGGAAGCTTGATAGTGATTTCAATTTTACTGCATCAGTGAGGATGTTGGATATCCCTTATCAAGGGTATCATAAGGACTGCTAGTAGATGCGGATGAAGGCATGGTAGGATAGTTTAGAGGAGTAGTTGGATTTTGGGAGGTGGTTGGAGAGAGCTTGCTAGCAATGATAGCATCAAGGGGATCTATATAACACTCTTCATGATCAACAAGACTTTCATTATCATCATCAACGTAGTTAGGATTCACCTTGACTATTATTATTGGTCGTGTGAGAGGGGGATAAGGATTCATGATGGATATAGATTAGCAAGAAAGAATAGATGATGGATAGAGAACTAGGATGGATTGGAAGCTTAGATGGGGAGTGGATGAAAGCTCATATTGGGATTGGATCAGATGATATGATAGGATTGATTCTAAACCAAGTTCAAAGATTACCGTGGGTGACCTAGGGTGCTGATTGATCAGATTAAAGGATAAATGAATGATTGTGGCACCAAATCCACCTTGGGATTGAAATCAAATTAATTGAGCCGACGATGATGATTGATTGACTTAGTACGGATGACAATCCTAAATTTTTTTTCATGATGACGATAAGATTCAAACACCTAGGTCAATCTGGGTAATAACTTCGAACGAAGTTCAGTGGATTGGGATTGATAAAGTGATGATGGATGATGCTATCTAGAGATGCTCTAAGAGTACCTATATGATTCAAGTGATGATTGAATGACCTTTGGCAAATGAAAGTGGCCTAAAGGATGAATTACTGGTGAATAAACGAGGATAAATGTGTGTATATCACAACAAACGACAAGGGTTTAGGTGCCCAATGGTTTGGGCTTTGGCAAGGTTGGTTGTACCAAACAAAGAGCCAAAAATATTGATTTTACTGCTGAGGGGTGGATATGCCTGGGTGTGGCCAGCCCTGGAAGGTTTTTGAACTTGTCCAAATCAAGAACAAGTCTACTAGATGGTGAAACGAACTTGGTAAATGATGAAACAGGTTACCTGAATGGAAAAATGAGTTTTCTAAGTGGGAGAATGAATATCTGGAATGGACAGACAGATGGTCGAAATGGGTAAATGGATACCCCGGATGAGGGAACAACACTCAGAATGGGAAAATGAGTTGTCAGAATGGGTGAACGACTTCCAGGAATGGATGAACAGCTGATCGAAAAGGGGAAACAATGCTTCAAAACGAGCAAATGGATAGCTAGAATGGAAATATGGATGGTCAAAATTGGTAAATGGATACCCTAGATGAGGGAACAACACTCAGAACTAGAAAATGGTTTGCCGGAACAGGTGAACAATTGGTCAGAAAGGGGAAATGATGCTTCAGAACAGGGAAATGGATATCCGAAATGGATAGACAGATGGTTAGAATGGTGAAACAGGTACCCCAAATAAGGGAAAAACACTCAGAATGGGAAAATGGTTTACCGAAACAGGTGAACAGCTTCCCAAAATGGGTGAACGCTTGGTTGGAAAGGGGAAACGATGCTCAGAACGGGAAAATGGATATCCAGAATGGACAGACAAATGGTCGGGATGGGTAAAGGACTGACGAAATGATAGGGGGATGTTGAGAAATGACTTGTTTTGGGCGTGGCCACTCCTGCTAGGGCGTGGCCGCCCTTCGGGTGAAAACAAGGGTCAAAAATGGTTATTTTGGTGCAGAGGGGTGGCCATGCCTAGGTGTGGCTAGTTCTTCTGAGGTGTGGCCGATTCTGCTGGGGCGTGGCCAGCTCTGTAAGGTTTTTGAACTTGTCCAAATAAAGAACAAACCTACCAATGGTGAAATAGACTTGGTAAATGATGGAACAAACCCCTAAACGGCAAAACAGACTCCCCAAATGACCAAATGATCTTTCTAAGTGGATGAACGGGTTGACAGAATGACAAAATGAATCGTCTAAATGGATGAATGGGTTAACGGAATGGCATAGGGATGTTGAAAAATTACTTGTTTTGGGTGTGGCCACCCTTGCTAGGGCATGGCCGCCTTTCAGGTGAAAACAGGGGTAAAAAATGGCTATTTTGGTGCAGAGGGGCGACCATGATCGAGCTTGGCTGGTTCTACTGGGGCATAGTCGGTTCTACTAGGGTGTAGTCAATTTCACAAGGTTTTTGAAATTTTCCAAATCAAGAAAAAACCTATCAAATGGTGAAACAAACTTGCTAAATGATGGAACGAACCCCTGAACAGTAAAACGGATTCCCCAAATGGCCAAATGACCTTTCTAAGTGGATGAATGAGTCGACAAAATGAGAAAATGAATCCTCTAAATGGATGAATGGGTTAATAGAATGGTAGGGGGATGTTGAAAAATGACTTGTTTTGGGCATGGTTGCCCTTCAGGTGAAAACATGGGTCAAAAATGGCTATTTTTGTGCAGAGGGGCGTCCATTCCCGGGCATGGCCGGTTCTACTAGGGCATAGTCGGTTCTGTCGGGGCGTAGTCAGTTTTGAAAGGTTTTTGAACTTGTCCAAATTAAGAACAAACCTATCGAATGGTGAAACGAACAGGCTAAATGGTGGAACAAACCCCCAAATGGCAAAACAGATTCCCCTAATGGCCAAATGATCTTTCTAAGTGGATGAATGGGTCGACAGGACGGGAAAATGAATCCTCTAGATGGATGAATGGGTTAACAAAATGGCAGGGGGATGTTGAAAAATGACTTGTTTTGGGCGTGGCCGCCCTTGCTAGGGAATGGTCATCCTTTGGGTGAAAACAAGGGTCAAAAATGGCTATTTTGGTGTAGAGGGGCAGTCGTGCCCAAGTGTGGTCAGTTTTTTTGGGGCGTGGCGGGTTCTGTCGGGGCATGGCTGACTCTGCAAGGGCATGGTCACCCATGCCGACTTGAATTAGGTAAAAAATAACTATGGAAAAGGATTGAAAACATTTAAAAACAACAAGCAAAGTGGAAAAATTGACTTGACTTGTAAGATATGCACTATTTTTACACATAAAAGATAGTTCAAGCAACACAATCCTAAGATTAGTAAGAAGGGTATGGCCAACACGGTTCTCTAACTAGGATAAACAAGGTGATCTAGGGAGTCCTTGATATACGTATAATATGTGAGGCCCAAACCATGAACACCAATCCATCACAAGCATGAGTCGAGAACCCCAATGAGATACTAAAAGGCTCAGACAACCTCTTCACGTCTATCTAGGTAACACCCTAGCTTCGACGCTCTGCCAATTACGACACAACTAGATTAGGGTACAACTTTCATTCTCCCCCCTTTTTATACCTCGCTGGTACACGTGGTCGAGATCGTCCCTTGGGGTGATGAAATCCCCAAGCAGGTCCCACTAAAAAGAAAGAGTTAATCATTTTCAGCTACTCCCCAAGATCACACGAAGTGCAAGGGGAAAGCTTGAATCATTTCCACCCCCTTGGGTAACACAACGAACAAAGTAAGCTACAATTTCTCATCACCCAAGATCGCCAAATGGTGCAAGGGGATTGGATACATTGGTAGCTTACTTTTCAGACAAAGCAAACAAATCCTTTAACCCTTCCTACTTAATCTATGTGCCTAATTAGTGTAAAATAAATAGCTAATTAAAGGTCCTTTCATCCTGGAAGAAACATATTAGTATTTTTTCCACCATTCCTTTTCAATCATAGATTTCCTACACAAGAGTTAGTATAAAACCCTTCACAATCACCGACAAGACAAGTTAGGGAGTTAGTATTAATAGCCATAAAAAAAATATAGTCTGAAAATGCAGAAAACACTATTTTTTAACCTTTTGTTCGGACCTGGCCAGCTCTGTTGGTGAAAATAGAGAGCTAAAATGTTGTTTCTGCTGTAGAGAGGCACCTGTTCCCGGGCATGGCTTCCACTACTAGGGCATGGCCGGTTCTGCTGGGGTGTAGTCAGTTCTGCAAGGGAATTTTCAACTCTTTGATGAAAACAAAGAGCTTCTGGTGCTGGTTTTTCGTAGACAGGCATCTCTACAGGACGTGGTCACCCCTCAGGTCAAACAATGGGCGAAAATGATGAAGTTTCCACTGAGGGGCATCTATGCCTGAGTGTGGCTGGTTCCGCTGGGGCGTAGTCAATTTTGTCGGGGTGTAGTCAGTTTTCTGTGTCACTTGAACCTGCAAAAATGCAAATAACATGAAAATATAAAAGCAAATGACCCATTTGTGGGTCCCACCGGGCATACCAAAAATGTGTTCAGGTGTTTTTCGTACCTAAGAATGCAAATCTAACTACAAATGCAATATGAAAACACAAGACCACCTCAATGATTGGGCTACGTTTAACACAAATAAAGGAAACAACACAAAGCAATGCAATATACCTTTTAACTGCGTTATCCTTTGGTTGGCCCTTGATGTAGCTAGATGTGTGTTCTTCTTGGATGGCAATGGGATGAGAATGGATACAAAGTGACAATGTGATGAAATGGATAATATGAATGCAATGAAAAATAAGTTAATACAAATTCTAAAATGGCTTGAAAATGGCTTGGAAATTCAAGAGCATAAGGGTGCTAAAATTCTTAAGGTCTCTAGATCTCCTTAATGAAGGAAGAGGGGGGGTATTTATAGAGGAAATTGAATTCTCTTGAGAATTTAACGGTCAGGATTGAGCCACCATGGCCAAGATGGAGGGCTGTGGTGAGTTGATGACTCACAAGCCCTCACATCTTGACATGTGAAGGATGAGTTATCCAAGGGGTAAGGTGATATGGAAAAGGTACAAATGACATGGAGGAAGGATAATTACTTTACAAGTACCTTGGTGGATGAGAGGATTTCCTCAAAAAGGAACCTCTTGTCCCAAAATGAAGATGAAAGTGACATATGAAGAATTTTAGTATTTCTCAAAAAATCCTCATGGAGAAGAGAGAATTGGTTGGAGAAATAAATGTGAATATTTAGTTCACATGATTGGAGGGGATAAGGTGGTTGGGATAATAAATATGAATTTTAAATTCATATGATAAGAACCTCGTGAATAAGACAAAGTTCTTATAGAGGAGGCTGAAAAGTGCCTTGTGGATAAAACAAGGCCCTTATAATGCAAGGTTCTTGGCCTTCATGTGACTTGATGTGACCTTTCAATGATCACATGGGGAAGAGGATATTCCTTGGAGGAATCAAAAGTGAATTTTAAATTCATGGGGGAAGAGGGAGATTCCTTGGAGGAATCAAAAGGTGAATTTTAAATTCATGGGGAAGAGGGAGATTCCTTGGAGGTATAAATGTAAATTTTAAATCCACATGGGGAAGACAAAAATGAATTAAAAATTCCTTGGGGAATGAGAGAGTTGACCAAAGAGGGATTTATTAGACTGAATAATCATTGATTAGAAGATAGTTAGTGGCTAATGAAGATTAAAAGCCAACTTGCAAAAGGTAGAGGATGTGACACATCCTAATCAGGGATTAGCCATGTGCACAACCCTAATGATGGGATTAGGAGATGGATTAGGATTAAGAAAAAGGATGTGACATGTGAGGAATTAAATAAATATTATATTTATTTAATTCATTTGATGAAAAGGAGAGTAAAGGGGGTAAGGTATTTAATCATTAACTAAAACCCTTAGGGATTAAAGAGGGATTAAGGGTATTAATTAGATAATAGAAATATTACCTAATTAACGCGAATAAGAGGATGTTTAGATGAAAAGGGATAAATTTGGACAAATGTAATTGTCCAAATTTGGATGTCTACATGCGTTATTCGTTTCAACACCAACTTTTTCCAAACATTGAATTTTTGGTATTTTGACACTAAACTAGACATATGAAAAATACTATGGAAACTAGCCTTTGGATTGGTTGGAGGGGAAAAAAATATAAGTGGTTATCTCCTTTTTCTTAATGAATTTGGGGAAACCTTCAAAATGACCAAGGGCCACCCAAATTATTTAACACCTTAAAACATGACTCTTTGAGTCGTAAACTAAAAAAAGTCAACATTTTTGAAACTTTTATGGGGTGTTTACCTACTAAACACTTGGGTCTAATATCCTTATAAATCCACTAGGTATGGATTCATAACACCCTTACAAACAACAATGCATGGATAACCTCACAACAAACTAGAAAATACCTTAGAACACAAGAAAAAGTGAGAAAATGTGTAGGCTACACTTGGAGGAAAATAAGACAAATCTGAATAATCATACATTTTCCCATGAGAATTTAGAGTGTACCACAACAATTATTACATGAAGCAACAACAAATACAATATATATAACTTATAAAAATTGAATTTCAAACTATCACAACTTTCCATAGATATCAAATACAAGTCTTCTAAATGAGATGATCTCCCTCAAACCATAGTTGCATTCACTGTCCAATTACAATAAATGAAACCCTGTGCTTTCTAGCACCAAATAAAAAATAATTCCCATGTAATGACAGGTCACTCCACCATCAAATTTTTTATTTTAGGGAAGCTACACAAGATAGGTGTTAGATCTATCTGATTATGCATCAGGTGTGCACATAGTAGCATGGATAAAAATGTTTGGAAGAAGATCAACATCAAAATAATTGGGACTTGGGGAAGAAAAAATCCTCCCTCATACAAGGGCACTTTATTTTTGCAACAAGTAACCTTATGAAATTATTTGAAGAAACAATAAAATTCTTCTAACTCACAACATAATAAAAAATCTACTACATCGACCTATTAATCTACTCATGGAAGCTCTTCCTCATGCACATCAAATAAAAAAATTTGAAGCTTTGACATACTGTAAATTAAGCAACAAGTTGATTATCTTCTTGACTCATATGTTTATGTTCAATATATTTAATACTATTATTTTGATCCCAAGTGAAATACTTAAATTCAAGCACCTCATCATCCCCAAAATGAGAGATCACATCTTTGTTGTGAATTAAAACTTCATCCTCAACCTTGCTAATCTCAAGGACAATAAGAAACTAGCATAATTGAATACTACATGTACTAATGCACATTTTTTTAGCACAAAATTTATATCCATGAGACACTTCAATTGAAGAACTAAACTCTTTGGGTTGTCTCATTATTTCAGTTCTTGGAAACTAATCATGGCATGTTCATTGCAAAAATCAATCCTATGGCATAATCCCTCCTCCATGTCCATTTCTACAAAATTTTCATTTTTTTATGATTTTATCTTCATGTATAGTTGCATGTTGATGTAATATTCATGGTGCAAAAACATATTTATGATCTTTAAAATTTTAAAAATTTGAACAAAGGAAGGTAAGATATCAAACAATTTTTTTTTCTTGTTCACCAAATTTATTTTGAATTAGTGTGTGCTCCAAATAATCAACTCCATGAGTTGATGCATCTAAAATTTCCATGGTACATACACATTAATTCTTGTACACATTGTTGTAACAAGTATCACTATTTATTGTGTTGAAATCCTCGCTTTCATTGTTCATAACTAAAAGGAAGCAAGGTATGCAAAACACACTTCCTATGTCAATCTAATGAGGAGAGTTGTCCATTTTTTTTAACTAGTTACAATAATGAGAAACACAATATAATTAAGAAAATCTAACACACATGTAAATATAAAAAAAATCACAACACAAGATATATGTGGGGAAAACCATTTTAGGAGAAAATCCCCACACTCCAAAAGCCTACTCAATGTATTATGAATAAAATATTTTTTGCAATATTTCAAATCAAGTCTTCTTCTAGGAGTATATAGTGTTTATTCTAGAGCTATTTTGATAGCATAATGATACCTACAAAAATAACATACATAACCCACTCCAAGACATCCAATATATAGAGAATACAAGTATGAAGGTAACTTCTAGAGGAAGATACAAGAGATGGGCATCCAAATCCACTTGGAACATCTTTACACCACCTTCAAGCATGAAAATGCCACTTGTACATGATTCTTTGACTCCTCATTAAAAAATCTGAACTTGGGAACCCCATTTTACTCAAAATAGGTATGATAAATGCTCTTACACACCTTATATGCATCATAGAATTTATTATAACTGACAACACTTATAGTTGTAAGAGAATCCATCATAACTGAATAATAATATGTTATTCTCTTACAACTTGTCATAACTTGACTTGGGCACCTAGATTCCCCATGCAAATATTCCTTCCAACACTTTTTCAACCTTTATAGAATCTAGTTCTTACGTGTCATAACTCGTCATAGGAATATGCCATACAATAATTACAAGATGCCAAAACTTGGAAAATATTCTCTACCGCAAAATGGAATGCCTAAATTCTCATGTGGGGACACAAGAATTATTGTCACCTCCCATGCCACCTACCAACATGATGGAAAATCACCATGCCTTGTCATTCTAGATGAAGAAATAAGATGAGTAATAAAATCCAACATATGCATAATAAATAAAATATTAATTAAATCAATGCTAGGAAATACTAAGATTGAGACACCTTAATTTCTAACAGCTACCTTCCCATTACCAAACACCTTTCTTTCATCCCAATTAATTAGGATGGGATCACCTTGCAATTGTTCCTACTTTAGCACCCCCTCCTGACATGATTCAAATTGTTATCTATATTGTAACAATAGCTTTAGTAGAACTTGCAATAATTAGATTTAAGGAATTCAGGCGTAGCTTAACTGATGTTTTGCTTGGAAATATCCTTGATAAGGTTGCCTATTAGTTTGATAGGCTAGGTTATAAGGATAATAAGGCCTATTATTTTGGGCTCATTTCTTTTTAGTTTCCACTAACTCATTTCCAAAACTCTATAACAAAGCCTTGAAATCATCCAAATCACTAGAAGGAGAAAACAAATTAGTTGTTTGGATAGCTACTACTATATTAATAGGTATCAAGATGGGTAGAAATTCAATACATATGGGCATTGGGAGCCTTGGGGCTATTTTTCAAATTAGATAAATTGATTTCACTTGCTAAATGACAACCCTCGCCTTGTGAATGAAGTTTTATTCTAAGAAGTAGAGCAATGTTTTGGGACCAAAAAAAATGGTGTTTTTTCTAGGGATGCAACTATTAGGTCCAAAATTTAATATCATTACCATATCATAGAAAATTGTGTGTTTTTAATTGTTTAAGTCTATTCACAATAGTTGTGTTTTTAAGAAAATTTCATTTTCCCTTTTGGGAAGTGACAACTCTATTTTAAGAGAACCTCAGTTTAATATTTTATTAGCATGGATAAAAGAAGGCAATAAATTTATAAACTTGCATAAGGAGTTAATGCAGGGAATATAAGGAGTTAGTGTGTGAAGTAGAATACAAGGGATAGATATGATTCTTCAGGGATGAACAACAAAGAGAAAGTAAGCACCTTAGGCAAAGGCCATACCTTTGTGGATCTAAGGGACTGATACTAGTGCAATTTTTGTGACTCAACTAATCAGTTTCTCATAAGGATAATAATTAACATTGATGAGTATGATGTAAGGATACATAATGCTACAATGGGCAGAATGGGTAGGGTCGACATGAAAGTGTGGATGTGAGAATGTATGGCATGCTTGATCAAGGAATGGATAGATACCACATTGACCAACAATATTTCTCACCGATGAGTTCCCAAGGATCCCAGTTTGATTAGACTTTCCATAATGTTGATCCACAAATATAGAATGAGGTGAATGAAAGTGACAAAATTCTAGATGAGGAGCTAGTTTTGATTCAGGCGAAGAAGACAAGAAATTCAAGTTGAAATTGATAATCTAAATTAGGTTCATGATCAAGCTACTCAATAGAAAGTAGGAAATCAATACAATGTACAAAACATTCCTAAACTAAAAATGCACAATATTCCTCAAAACCAAAAAAACCTACAACAATAAAATGTAGGAAAAAATATAAGGAACAACTACAAGAGACAAGCTTAAAGGCTTGCACCTTTTCAATAGCCTTTAGGAGCCGAAATGTATAGGTAACTTGATTTTTATGACATACCGAACTTACCAAAATCTAATCGCAAATGATATTAGAGGGAAGGTTCCAAAATTTCAAGTATCAATAATGAGTGTGAGATTGAGGATGAGGATGTGATGATGAAATTGTTTGTGCATTCCTTGGAAGAGAGTGCTAGAGATTCATTCAGGAATATTTTGAATAATATTTCTTCTTGGGTATAATTTATAGATGCATTCATAAATTAGGATGGAGATAGAATTGACCCAAAATTCCCTATTCAAAAGGTCACTCCACCATCAAGACACCATCAAGACGAGTGTCAACTAGATGATGATGGATTTCAATAGTTGGTGCACCCTCACAATGAAGGTACCTCAACACCTTAACCCTAATGAATCTATCTATCTTGTATTATGGATAACTAAGTATGTTTATTCGATAATACTCTCATTTTAATGCATTCTTATGCTTAGATAAATTATTTAGTATTTTACCTTTCATTATTTTTATCCCTGTCAACTTGACTATGTTATCTAGTAATAGGAACTGATATGGGATTAATTAGAATCAACCACTCAAAATCAAATAAAATCAATAAGAACTTCCTTTTCAATTTAGTTAGTCTATGAAGTTCATGATTTCACCATATTTTTAGGGAATAGTATTCATAAGATGCTATGAATCATGTATCTTGCTTTCACCTTGGACTCATTTCAATGATGTTTTAATAGTCTATATAGAGGTAGTAGGGTAACTACTTGCTCTCATTCTAACTAAAAAATATTTGGATTTGTATCAATAGTTTGGGTTTACATACCACCATTTCTAACTATATTTTATTTACATAAGCCTCTAGGATCACCCTGCCAAGTTTAAGTTGAGATTGAAACATAGGAGAAAGAACCAAATCTTGTAGAGTTGACCTTGAACCCTCCATAGTTTTGTTAATTAATTGATTTCATTTTCTACATGATAACCCTAGCTTTGTGAGTGAAGTTTTTTTTAGGAAGTAGAGTAGTGGTTCTATAACCCAATAATTTATTCGATCAACTAGTAGTAGTTCTTCAACACAATTTCCTTCTCCATTCCTATAATTGGGGTCAACATGGCCCAAAGTAGTTTTTGATACCATGTTGAGATTTTAATATATTTAATCCATGTTATTCATTGACTACAATAATGAACTAGACCACTAATTAATTTTTACAAAAATAAAATAAAGATAATATTGCACAATACATAATAATATTCATAAGAAAAATCTTGTGCTAAAAACCATAAAAAAACATCACTCAATTAAATTGAAAAAATTACAATGATAAAAAATGAATTTATAACCTTTCCTTTCCTCTTCTACACACAACATTCATACCTCTTACAAAAATTTCAAATTCCAAACTATAAATCCAATGATATATTTACAAACTCAAATACTCAAATTGTAATGATTGTAAAGTGGAAAATACTTACATATATAATGCAACCATCCAATATAATTTTGGGTGCTTATACATTTTCAATTAAGGTATGTGATAATTTAATAAATAAAATACTAGCTAATATTAATTCTATTAATAATAATATATCTAAATGGTAAAATTATATAATAGGATAAATACTTTAATTATAATAATTAATATAATTAGTTAATTAATCAACTTAATTAACTCCCTATTTCCATTGGTGTCATAAATAAATATAAGGTTAAATATCATATTAAAACAATGTCTTCTTAATGTTATGGGACCTACTCATAAATAAGTGTGGCCCTCTCTGAAAGATTATGCTCTAACACTTTCTTTTTAATGTTTAGAAGGGCTACATGTTTTCATTTTTTTTAAAATAAAAGGAAAAGATCCTTAATAACATAAGAATTATTTGATCTAAATATCACAAGGATAAAATATATGCCAAGATATTGATCATGTAGCTTGGACTACATTAATTTTATAAATATCTTACCTTTAGGTATAGGCCTTACATATTCGCCCATTGAATTTACTTTTAGTTTTACAACTTACATATAGATAATTAGCCACCAGGAGGTTTCATTGTCATGCACACTCCACCTCAATGACAACTACTTAAGGGTTAAAATTATTTTGAACTTACAAAATTTGATATTATATAATATGTTTTTAAGCATATCTACCACTTGATCACTATTTTGGTAAAAATAGATTAAATCTCACAATTCCTAGCTTTTTCTAAATTGAAGTGTGTATGGAATTCAATGCACTTTGTTCTTTTTTATGGAACTAGATGCTTGAAAAGTGCAATACAACTTTAACGATCAAAAAATAAAGTGCTACTCTCATTAGTACCCTAATAAAGCTCATCCAATAATTTATTTAGTCACAATGATTCATTTTCTTCTTACGCCAAACTTTTATACTTGGCCTATGTGAATGAAAAAACCACAATATGTTGTTTTTTATGATCCATGTGATAGAAACTGCACCAGTTTCAAGGCATAGCCTAAGGTAGATTTCCTATCAATTGGATCAACAACATAATCACAAGAAAAATAACCAAATAAATTTGTATTCTTGGTGCAAGAATAATGAAGTCCATAGTTAATTTCTCCCTTGATATACCTTAATATTCTCTTTATCTCTTAACAATGATCCATGTGATGATCTTGCATAATTTAGATGCACTACCTACTACATATGTAGTATATAGTCTAGGTATGGGATAGGTATATCAAACTTCCTACTAGTTATAAGTACAATGCAGGTTTGGTATTTTCATATGATGGTTTAGGGTCTAATTAATAGACAGTTTAATAGGCATTACAACCATTTTATAAACCATCATATTAAATTTCTACATGTGCATAACTTTCTTGACATGCCAAAATGAAATATTGATGTTAGAATATAATCATTCCTCGAAAATGATGAATACCTAGGTCGAACATCTCAAATGATTGATTCTATTTTATTTTATATTTTTGGACTAGAGAATTAAACATACCTAAAATAAGTAAGTCATTCACATAACACATTTATATTAATTCAAGAATTTTTAATAAATCATTGTTAGAACAACATATAGAGAAATCATAGGGTTGAGAAAAACTTATTATCTTAATTTTTCAAGCTCTACCTGAGATCATAAAGATATTTTATTTCTAGTCAAACACCTCATCATGGAGTGAAGCTTATTGATACCAACCTTGCATAATATATGTTGATTCCATTATTGGAATTATATTTGATTGCATATAAACACTAACAATTGATAACATTCCTTTTTAAAGGTGGAGGTAAGGTGGAGGTATAGGATCCCAAGTCTTACTTTTAATTATAGAATTATGTTCCAATAGCATTGCATCCATCCAATTTTATCATTATTAGATTCTTCAAAGAATTAAATTTCTCTTTCATACAAAGTCATTAGGAAAAATACGTATACTAGATCATCCTCATTTTAGTTGAGGGAGACTTCTCTACATTTTGTAGGTTTTAATAGATTACAAAAAGGATAATTTTTTCCAAGTAAATGAATATTTCTACTCAAAATAATATCCTTTATTGAGAGGTCATAAAGCCTTAATCATTTTTTCCTCTCCATATCCTAAAAATATGCATTTAAAGGAGGTTGGATTGAGTTCTTTTGTTTTTTTTAGGTATGTGCATTGAATAAGGGCTTCCAAACACTTTAATGTGGGAAAAATTAGGTTTTATTTTCTCTCAAAATTTTAATGGAATTGATAATTTTAATATTTTTGAAGGCACCCTATTAAAGATATAGATGGTATTCATTGCTTAAACCTATAAGAAAATTGTCATGGATCTGACTATTTCTATAATAATTTTATTTTTCCTTTTTACTATACCATCATTTTGTTGAGAATATGGAGTGTTAAGTTCCATTTGAATTAAAAAAGAGGCACAAAATTCCCCAATTTATCTATTAATGTATTATGTTCCATATATTTCTATTTTCAATCAATGCTTTTAAATGATTTAAATTTAAAAATCACTTCATTTTTATTTTTAAGGTAGTATCATGCACATATCATTCTAGTGTAATCATCAATCAATGTTAGGGAATATAATAATTTTCTAAGAGATGGGACTAGTTAGGTCACCATGGACCAATTCTAGTGGTTTAAAAGATTTATCAATATGGCTCTTTTTGAAAGGAATTGTGTTTTGTTTCCTTCATATACAACCTTCATAAGGATCTAGATTATTTAAAGTTTTAAGTAAACCAATCACAAATTTATTATGAAACATATAATTTAATCTTCTAATATGTAAATGCTCCAATTTTTTATGCCATAATTGAGCATTGTTATTGGTTTGGTTAGAAAGACAAGTTTCTCAACATTATTTTGAATACATAAATAAATCAAGGAATTGCCATGATTTTTAACAACCAAGTATGTTTAAGAAGAAGAATATTATAATTTTCATGTGTTAGTTGAGAAGAAATAATATTTTCATAATTTGGAAACAAATCACACATCTCCTATAAAATTATTAGAGATTTTAGTTTCACCTTTCCCTTGTACTTATATATAACTGAATTATGTCTTTTTTATATCGGCAATAATATATATTTTATTGATATTAAATTAAAATTACATAGAAATACTCTTATAGCTTCATATAAAACCCCATCCCTCCACCTATATGAGTCCATAAAAGAATATTTCCACTTCCTATCCAATCTACATCCCCCTCTCAAGATCATCACAACCCTTCACACTAAAAAATTATTACCCAATGCCAACAAAAAAATACAAAACCTTAGAGAACGAGATAATATTAATTAAATATGTCATTTAATTAATATAAACGAATGCGAGGAATAAATGATAGGATTGTTGCATCGAACCAAGACCCACTGTAGAGAAACCCCACCTTTTATTGCAACCATAGAATCAGATTCCTGTTCCTTCCCTTCATCTCAGTCTACCCCAGTTCTTATTTAGGTTGCTAGCCATGAAGGGAGAGATTGTGAAAATATTTTCTCCGCTCCTCCCCTTTGGCTGTGAACATCAACACCCACTTCGATAGCACATCTGCCTCTACATTCCCTTGCCTCCGAGTGTGGGTGACCTTGAAGCTTTCAAAGAAGGTTACATTCTTTTGTAAAGCATGAATGTATTTTTGCAAATTCCATGCTTGCGTTGTACCTGCCATAATTACCTTCACAATAATTAGGGAGTCCCCTTCCAAGTGCAATTTAATTATTCCCATCTTCCTTCCAAGTTTAACAACTTGAAGCACTACCATGGCTTCTGCCACATTGTTAGTCGCTTCCCAAATTCTTTTTGCTTCCATTATCAAGATACTACCATTACTATCCCTAGCCACACACCCAATCTCAGATGGCCTTGGATTACCTCTTGATTCCCCATCAAAATTTATCTTTATCCATCCCTTCTCCATATTTTTCCACCTTACCACCTCACCCAATTTAGGTGCAAGATTCACCCAACCCATTCCCTTTATAGGATAAATCTTAATCCTTGGCCATTGTATTTGGAAGAGCTTATCCTGATCCGTATATGGTACCTTTGAGTTAAAATATCTAGAAGTTGTTGCTCCTACTATTTCTTCAATTGAGTGGTTTATTCTAAAAAAAATTCTATCTATTATTTCCTTCTTTTCCTAAAATAACCTTCTATTCCTTTCCTTCCAAATATCCCGCACCACCACAGAAGGATAGAGATTCCAAACATAAGAAAGTGTTGATCTACCCGAGCATCGTGACCAATAAAATAAAATGTTGCTTCAAAGATTCTGGTATGGGGACCTGCCAACCTAATTTACCATGAACCATACTCCAACACTGAGAAGCAACATCACACTAGAGTAGGATATGATCCACTATTTCCTCATTATATTCACACATGATGCAACGTGAAGGTCCTACAATAACAACCATTTCCTTCACTCTCTTGTGAGTATTTGGCCCCGAAATGCAAGCCAAGTGAAGGTCCCTGCCTTCAGGAGACACTCCTTGCTCCAGAACATATGAGAAGGCCATTCTTCATCCTGCCCCCTAGAATCAAGGAGTTGGTACCCAGTTTTAACATAATAGCTTTTATATGCACACAAAAATGGTCTGGAGCATTATACTAATTAAATACTTACTATTTAATTAATGTTATTAATTCCTCTACTATTATAAATAAATTGTTAAATTTATTTATATGGTTCATATTCTATTTCTTCTTTTCCAAAATTCACCTTCTTTCTAAATTAATTAAATGGACAAATTAAATCAATTTGTTATTTAATTGGTTTTCCCCCTTCCTCTTAAATTTGAAATTTGAAATTCAAATTGGCATATTCTTCTAAAATTGGTTAAAATGCATAAATGAATTAATTTGGCATCTTGCTAATTTAACATCTCCATTTAAATTGAATTTTTAATTCAATTTAAGCACATTTCTACATATTTCCTCTAACCACCTCCAACTCACTTGCCACCTCATCATGTGTCTCACAAAAATGAATTTTATAAATTGGAAAATATGAAATATCTTCAACAACTTTGCAACCAATTTGGAACCAAATGAGACACATGGATCCTCCTTCTTTGTGATTCCCTTTAACACTTGGCAATTTGTCTTGCTGAAGGGAACCATCTCCCTGATTCCCTCTAACCTCTCGATGCTATGTCGTTGATGTCGTAGGATCACAATCTCGACCATCCATTGTTGCCACATCACCTTGAGCCTTAGAAAATCTATAAATAGGACTCTTTGCTAAAACTTTTCAACATGAAGATTTCGATAAGCTTATGTTGTTGAATTTTAGTGCATTTGTGAGATAATCCAGAGAGCTTGTTAGCTTAGTTTTGCATCTTAGTTCATATAGTGTTATAATGGAAATTTTGCTTTGGATGGTTTAGTTCATTTCATATTTCACATAGCATTTCCATTAAATCATTGTCATCAATCTCAACATTTAGATTTTAGCATCATTTCATCATAGGATCATTTAGTCTTCAAAGCATCACATATTGAAAAACACAAAATATAGGCATGTAGACTTCATCATAGCATCTCGTAACTTAAGTTGTCAATCTTTGCAAGTTCACGTGCAGCACTAATAAGATCTGAGAGCATGATTTTCAAGGTTCCTTGAGATTAGAGAACCATGGAATAGATTAAGAGGATAGCTGTATCTTTTATTTTTTCTATTTAGATTTTCTTTTATATAATACATTGCATGAAAGCGTGTTATATTGAAAAATATGTCCCACAATGTCAATAGAACACACCTTCATGCAATGTATTACAGAAAAGGAAATCTAAATAACAAAAATAAAAGCTACAACTATCCTCTTAATCCATTCCATGGTTCTCTAATCTCAAGGAACCCTGCAAGTCATGCTCTCAGATCTTATTAGTGTTGCACATGAACCTGCAAAGATTGATAAATTAATAAGATACGAGATGTTATGATGAAGTCTACATGCCTATATTTTGTGTTTTTCAATATTTGATGCTTTGAAGACTAAATGATCCTATGATGAAATGATGCTAAAATCTAAATGTTGAGATTGATGATGATGATTTAATGGAAATGTTACGTGAAATATGAAATGTACTAAACTATCCATAGAAAAATTTCCATTATAACACTATATGAACTAAGATGCAAAACTAAGCTAACAAGCTCTCCAAATTCTCTCACAAATGCACTAAAATTCAGTAGCATAAGTGTAATGCCCCGCCAAGTAACCTTAAAAGAAGTTGCAATTAATGTCATAAGTGAACTAATTTTTTTTTTATAAAGTGCATTTAACATACACATTCACTTACTAATTAACAACAACCTCCAAGGCTACAAGGTTAGGATTACTTAAACCCACACATACATATTACATATAACCGTAGCATTATGAACTTTATGATATAAACATCATACATCATAAGAATACCACATAACCTAATAAGATAATCAACCAAGATACAATCTCATAATCATTATCTAATAGTTACATCGCTCATTCTCAGAATGAGGCAATATTTCATAAGGTTACAATTACAAAATTCCACCTCATAATTATAAGAGGGATAAAATAACTTATACAAGTTAAAATATTACAATGCAAGTAATTACAACAAGAACCGCGAGTTGTCCATCTGGATGTCTCGCCACCAAGTACTGAAGATAGATGGGGACCCAACGGTTTTGGTGCATGTTCCACCCAACCAATGTGGTACCCGAAGGCCCACCCCCCATGCTAGGAGATAGTAACAAAGTAACATGGACAAAGATTCTACTACCTCTAACCAAAGGTAGACTCATACTGACTCATACTGTTATAACCAACCAAAAACCATAATCAAGTACAATCCAGTACAACACAAGTACAACATTTGCATCACTGACATAGGTCACATTGCTTCCAGACATAAAATAGATCAAGTATGTTCACAAAACCATACACATAAAATAATTAACAACAGTTGTCCTAGATAGAGTGTCATCGCAAGGTTTGTCATGAGATCTCCTCTGGGCATTCTTCATAGGCTCCGGCACAAGTAATCCTGGTGGCCTCAACCGAATATCAGCCCTCATACTCACTCATGCGGAATCAACTATCTCTCGTACAGACAAGATAGTTGATCTTGCCATTCCAAGCCTTCCCACTCATCCCAAGTCTAAACAAGCCCTTGTGTCTATGAGTGAGGTAAAATTATCTTGATTAGTGAGAAGTTAGTCCTAATCTTCTAAGTACATTACTTTAATTATCACTTGTTTAAATCACTCCTGAAGGTTATCCAGTTTACCTCTTTGGGCTCTGGTGCCTAACAGAAGCCACTCTTCTATTCGACAACACACACCCAAACAATCCACCAAGGAAACCACAAGTGCATACCAACTAGGCATCATAATCCACTCTAACACAAGGAGGATACAAATAATAGAACTCACTCCAAACATCTTGGAGGTAACAAATACATAGTCCACTCCTCTCACAGGAGGAAACAAGATGAAACCACATAACAAGGTCACTCCATACAAGGAGACACGGATCCCATAATCCGCTCCTAAACCAAGGAGGTGCAAACATCCCCGTTCATGAAAACTGGGTAAAACTGAAAAGACGCCATGCACTACCCAAGGGAAAACAATTGGATGGCATAAAGATTCAACAACCCTTATCATCTAAGTTCTTTTGGAAGACTTATAATTTAGGACTAACACTAATTCCCAAAACCAACAATGCAACTTAACGACATAGCAACAAAAGCATTCAAGTCATCAATCAAATCTAATATTTGGATTTCCTAAATCCATACTCATTCAATAGGTAGTGTTGACAAAGTCAAAGACATGATGACTAGATCATCTATAATCATAACCCCTATTTCCCCTTTCATTATTGAAAATTTAAAACAATTAAACTTACTTCCCTTTACTAAATACAAAGAATTAAATCCTTTAAGATAATCATGAGGAAGATACTACTTTTGGATATACTAAATCCATATCTTTTTTATAATCCAATCACAATGATTCAATTAATCTAAATAGAAATTAATAAATAACATAATTGATTGCCTCATCAATAAAACAACTTCTTAATTTACTTTTAAATCGACACAAATCCATACAAGTAAACTCTTTCCATTTCCTAACCAAATCTTACATCTCATTCAATTTTCTATTTAAAACATTCAATCACTTTAATATAATAACATATTGTTTCTCTATCCATTTTCCATATACACTAATCAATCCATTTTAAATCTCTATTCAATAATATATTGCATACATTTTATTAAAATAAAATACGATAATGAATTTTACACAATATATATATGCTCCATATTATATAGACACCAAATATATATATTAATAAATTTAAGTACATATATTCTTTAATATTC
Source organism: Sequoiadendron giganteum (assembly GCA_007115665.2). Classification (NCBI taxonomy): domain Eukaryota; kingdom Viridiplantae; phylum Streptophyta; class Pinopsida; order Cupressales; family Cupressaceae; genus Sequoiadendron; species Sequoiadendron giganteum. Next base: position 598,509,726 of record CM021100.1, read on the forward strand.
CATTCACGATGACTAGATTACTTTATGGAACTAAATAAAACATAATAACTATTTTCCTTTTTCAATATAGTTAGCTCCTAAATTTACTTTTAATGCAACCTAGCACTATTGCAAACAATCTTTTCAATTTTCTATCCGGAGTCTATGTCTCCTCAACTATCCATTTAAAAACATGCAATTTCATTAATGTATAAAAATATCTTTTGGCTTATCTATTTGACCACGCATTCATATTGTTTCTAATTAAATCTCATTAATTAAAACAAACATTTAAATATAAATATTTCTATAATTTTTCAATATATTTAAATATCTTTTTCCTTATCAATTTTGACCATACATTCAAAACTTATCATTTAAATTCTTCATGCAAAGCTAAATTACACGCACTTAAATAAAACAAGGTAAATACTAATTGAAAATACTCATGGATATATATATACATTTCAATATATTTTCTTCAATCATATTAACAAAATAAATATTTCCTTTTAAATCAAGTAATTACTTCTATTAAAAATATCTTTCTCTATACATTTTCTACACATACTAATCTTTTCTTTTAGAACACTAATAATACCCAATTTGCAAACAACAGAATAAAATAAGATAAAATATTATTTATTCTCTCAAATGGATATATACCTTCAATATATATATACTAAATATAAATTAATATATTTAAATATATTTAATCATTAACATATCTTCTATTTTTTACAAAATATTAAATTGATTAATTCAAAATAAAATATCCTTTATCATTAATTTTTCAAAATATATATATTTTTTCAATTAAATCAAATTAATAATTGGACCTTTTACACATGAATTTAAATTTCACAATTAAATTTTAAATTATGCATTCTTTAAATCCAATATTTAACTCCTTCAATTAAATTTTAACATGTCATTTTAAAATAAACAATAATTTTCCCATATGTTTATAATTTTAATTCCACTAATCTAATATACAAATTTTATTTAAAATAATATAAATAAATATAATACTTTAATATTATAAATTATAATATAAAATATTATTAAATAATATTTTAATATTGTAATAACAATACATAAAATATTAATATTTATAAATATCAATTTATTATTATTTTATTTTCAGAGCAGTCATGAGAAAATAACTTAACAACAGTCTCATGTTTCAAGCATAACTCAAAAACTACGATCTGGGTATTTACGATTTTTTGACAGAGATAAGAAAATTTCAAAATGCAAAAAACGCTTTAAATTTCCTGACAACCCAGTTTGTGTAAGTGAAGTTATAGGTGACGCAACCAGACCATTTTACCATGAAAAAATATAACTATCCTGCAGATTTTAAAATCTGATTTTTAATAATAAACAGAAGGTTTTATTTTCTAAAAACATTCTAAATGCATTGTTCAATCTTTATGTTTGATTTCAATAACAACAAAATCGATTTTCCCAAATAATTTAAATTCAACTGAAGTTTTCACAATTTTCACTCAAGAATTTTCACAAGCAAGGGCTGTAAATTTATTTAATTTTTTTCTTCTAATATCAAATTTGTTTCCTAAAACAAATTTAACAAACAAATATTTAATCACTACTATTTGAAAAAAAAAACAAGAACAATAAAACACAAAGAGGAAAACCTAGTACAAGAAGCTACAGGAAGAGATGAATTTCTGATGCAAGCCTCCTCCAAAGATTTCCTGAATTTTCTTCAATCCTCCAATGAATCCAATCCAAAACCCAGCAAATGCAAACAATTTTTCCTTCAATCAATTCTACAATCAAACTTTCTTCAAACCTTTTTTGTGCAATTTTCCAAAAAATTTTCTCTGCTGTAAAAATGTATTTTTTTCTAAATCCCTTTCTGCCCTAAAATTAAAACATGTATTCTTTATAAATAAAAAAAATACCTAATACAACCCTAATTCACATTACATGCAAATTAGATATTTCAATTTCAATTTCAAATTTCAATTTCAATTTCACTTTTCGAAAACCCACTTTCAATTTAAAAAACAATTTCAAATAATAAATTAATTTCCAAAGTTGCAACTAATTTCTCAAATAAACATTTAATTACAATTTCTAATTTAATTCCCACACGTTGAAATTAAATTCCAAAATTAATTTTAATTCTTTTATTTCCTTTCATTCTCTTGCATCACGTTTAATTAATTAATTTAATTATTTAATAACTAAACTCAACCCCCTTGGATTAAATTTAATTAATTAATTTAAATATAAACTTTTATCCACATTGCATTATTTAAATTAAATAACGATCAACATGATTTAAATGTAATTATTCTAAATATCTATTTCCAAATCAATAATCCTTCATAATTAAATAACATTAAAACAAGACAGACAATGGCTCGACACACACGACTGACGACACATTAAGGCTAGGGTGTAAACTTGACACATGTTACCTAGCTACTATCTCCTGTTCAACTTAACCGTTGGATCGACACACTCAAACCTGCGAAACCAGGTGGAGTCGATGTCATGTACCTGCAATCCTGCAACCAAGTAAACAACATCATACAATATATCCAACATATAATACACATCGTGAAGAAAAAATTACGGATTCGTAGGGTGCTCACAAGTGAGTGATGCGAAACCGTCCTCTTCACCAATACACTCATTGAAATTGACACTTCCATCATAATCCAGTAATCTCATAATAACATCTCATGTTAACTCTACAATATCATTAATCCATAATGCATGTGAAACAAAATCAGATAACTACATCCCACAATAATAGTTGTCACTCAATAGTAATGATCAAAATATCATAACAAAATGTATCCAGTCTCAAAGTAACTGCAACCAAACATAACATAAAGCAAACCGAATGAGAAGCAAAATGGAGGGGTATTAGAATAAGCTTATCAAAATCTTCATGTTGAAAAGTTGTAGCAAAGAGTCCTATTTATAGATTTTCTAAGGCTCAAGGTGATGTGGCAACAATGGACGGTTGGGATTGCAATCCTGTGGCATCAATGACAGAGCATTAGGAGGTTAGAGGGAATCAGGGAGATGGTTCCCTTTAGCAAGAAAAATTTCCAAGTGTTAAAGGGAATCACAGAGAAGGAGAAGCCATGTGTCTTAGTTGGTTCCAGATTGGTTGCAAAGTTGTTGAAGATATTTTATATTTTCCAATTTATAAAATTCATTTTTGTGAGACACATGATGAGGTGGCAGGTGAGTTGGAGGTGGTTAGAGGAAATATGTAGAAATGTGCTTAAATTGAATTAAAAATTCAATTTAAATGGAGATGGTAAATTAGAAAGATGCTAAATTAATTCATTTATGCATTTTTACAAATTTTAGAAGAATATGCCAATTTGAATTCAAAAATTCAAATTTAAAAGGAAGAGGGAAAACCAATTAAATAACAAATTGATTTAATTAATTTAGAAAGAAGGTGAATTTTGGAAAAGAAGGATTAGAATATGAACCATATCAATAAATTTAACAATTTATTTATAATAGTAGAGGAATTAAGAACATTAATCAAATAGTAAGTATTTAATTAATATAATTCTCTAGACCATTTTTGTGTGCATACATTTTGCCCCTCTTTGAAGTGATGCGCACAACCACATTGCTTCAAATATAAATTTTCGATCATGATGATAAATTTTTTTGACATGTCCTAGACTCTGATTTTGCAGCGACGATGAAAGGATGCCCCCTTAGGAGGTAAATCAAGGATTTTTTAATTTTTGATGATTTTTTGATGATGAGTTGATGATCGATAGATTTGATAAGGATGACCTGATTTATCTCCCAAAAATTGGAAGAGTTTCGCCACACTGCTGATTAGTTGATGAAAATACCTCTTTGAAAAATTAAATAAAATGCTACCATAATTACCCCTTAATTAACCTTTAAAAGGGTAAAAATGGTAAAATATAGGGTCATTTGTGACCTAAGAATTTTGAAAACTAAGAGATTGTAGAGAAAAGATGGACAAAATTCCATGCCACACACATAGATTTGAGTGAGTTCACCGCCACCAACACCCAACCGCGTATGGACCTCCGGTACGTACCCCGAAAACTGCTTTTGAAAATTTGAATTAATTCCATGTTTTAGCACATAGGGTATCTGCTTCAGCACATGGGAATCCTGCAATAGTGCATCCCATTAGGTTAGGACCCCAAAACTAGACTAGCGCATACAAAACCCACTTTAGCGCATCCATAGGATAGTCGCGCATAGGATTGATAAAGTAGCGCATCTGGGAAACAGTGCACCGAGACTATGTTTAGGTGTATAAAATCCATTTTATAGTGCATTCATGAAATATAAAATTAAGACTCTATTCCGGTGCATCCAACAATTTTTCTAGTACATCTGGTAAATCAACGCATAGAAACCCTATTTTAGCGCATCCAACCAAAATTGATATTTTTAATGAATTCCTCCTAGATTTTAATGATTGATGATCATGTTATCCAATGATAGGATGATGTTTATTAATAAGTTGATGAACGTCCACATGATAAGCGAGGAACAATGAATATGATAGGTTGATTGATTGATGATCGTCCTCATGATAGGCAAGGAACGATGATAGGATAGATTGATGCTGATTGATATCATGAAAAATGAGAATCGAGTGATAAGATAGGTGCTCATCGAGATTTGATAAGAATCTCACGCGAGCTGATTTGATTGGATGATGTGTTTTATTGATAGGCTTATTGATTGATTTGTTGATTTGATGTTTTAATTTTATTCTAGGAGGGTGGCTTAGGGAGCCTTCAGGTTCACGAGTGCTTTTCAGGGACATCGGACATGATCCCATAGCTGAATTCGATAGATCTTGCAATTATAGACCAGTGTGGTTTGAATCAGTTGATTGACATGCCCCAGTACCAGATTAACTAGGGGCTATTGACAACACTTGCAAAGAGGTGGCATAACGACCACAACACTTTTCATTTACCGACGGGAGAGATGATAATTACCCCGAAGGATGTTTATTGGATATTGAGGATACCAGTTGTTGGGGATCTGGTTGTCTATGATCATGAGGAGCAAGGGGGCGCAAATGTTATATGCTAGATATTTCATGATGATCAGTTTCTTGGTTATGAAATTTTGTGGCGGGAGTTGATTGCTTTTGGGCAGGCTTTACCTTGCTTTCTTGCTGGATTTATTGGTGGATTTCTCTACCCTGATTGTAGGTCGAAGGGCTTCTCAGTGGGTTGGGGGTATATCTTGAATAGAATGATTGCTCATGGTATGAGGCATTCTTGGGGATCATTCATGCTTGCACATTTATACCACGACTTGCACCAAGTGGTTTATCTTCGGGTAGGCAGTCTCATAGCAGGTTGCACATTGTTACAGCTCTAGGCCTGAGAGCATATAGCGATCACACGACCAGTGGGAGGTAGGGCTCGACCGATAGGGCGACCATATGTTTTTGGGCACACAGGACCACTTTTCAAACATAAGGTGGACAAGTTAGAGTATTGGAGATGGGTCTTGGATAACCTAGACACTGTGATTTAGCAACCGTATTTGGATTGTGAGGCCTGGGCAGAGGATGGTATCGAGTTGCCTTTCAATTTTTGCAAAAAATACTTGATTAGTCAGACACTGTACATTTTGGATTGGTCCTTTTTGGTAGAGTTTGTAGACAGTAAGAAAGGATTTAGGGGATGCCCCAGGGGGTAGCGCATTATGTGCAACACAGGCAACATATACCAGAGTGGGGGCTAACCCTTGATTACGATGCTGCTTGTAAAAATTATTATGACATGCAACCAATATTTTTGTGATATCATACCAAGGTTGTGGATTCCTAGATGACAACAGACTATGCAGAGTATTTCCACACGCATCCCTTTCCGTAGATTTCTAGTCTTGATGAGCCGACATCGATTTTGGAGGTGGGGAGGAGAGCATGACCAACCATGCAACCTAGAGGAGGAGATGGAGGAGGTGAGGAGGCAGAGGGGGAGGCTAGAGGTGATGATAGAGGGGATGGGGGAGGAGGGGGAGGTGGTGGAGGTGCACTAGACTTTGGGGTTATCCCCAAGAGGTAGAGATCAAGATCAGATGAGTAGCGACCACTTATAGTGGGGATGCCTTCTTAGAGATAGTAGGAACAAATTGCTGAGCTACAGGGATAGGTACAAACATTGCAGACACAGGTCCTAACACTTCAGAGACAACTTGCTTAGGCCCAGACCTAGATTCAAGCACAAGCTCCGGCACAGGTGTAGATCCAGTGAAAAATGGTGCAACTATAGGCCCAAGAAGCTACTTTGATTGTAGAGAGAGATTCTATGAGGAGGCAAGAGGCACATGTTGTGGCAGTAGTGGACATGATCCAGACAACCATGAAGGGTACAAGTACTGTCAATATGTTTAGAGAGCTCAAAGAGTCTGCTAAGGCGGTAGAATATTACAAGGGCAGGTACCATGAGGTTGTACCAACAATGCAATGAGTGAGTTTGACCACATATAGATTTGGACACTCTCATTTGAACACTACTAGAAAAGGGGTCACACAACCACTTCTACTAGGCAGACCTCCACCAGGGATAGGACCATCAGGGTTAGGACCATTAGGGGTGGGCGGTGCTAGACAAAGGCTTGCCACATCAGGTGGCAACACTATAGGCTCCCATGGTCATGCTTGATTTTATACTTTGATTCAAAGACTCAGCCTTGTGCCATATTTTTGATGTATCTCTTTCTTAGTTTAGATCATTGTATACTTGACATATTTTTATGAGGTTATATGATATGCAGCGGCGTTCAATGATCTATGTGTTGATGTTTTATTATGGATGGATGCATTTAATTTATGTTCTATATGATAATGCCATGTTCTATATGATTATGTTATGGATGCATGTATGTGTGATGATGCTTTTCTTTTATTATGTTTATGAATGATGTATTTATGAGATGGATGATATGGATGCAAATGATATGAAATGTGATTTTTATAATTTTTATATGTATATATCGATGTATGGATGCAAATGGTTTTATTATGAACTGTAGATGGATGATTACCTATATGGATATGGATGGTTTATGGATGCAAATGTGATACATGCGAATGTATGAATGTTACTATGAATGTTATGATGCAAATGAAATATAATGCACTTTTCCATGTTTTTGGTATTTTCTATGCAAATATGTGAAATGAATTATTATTATGAATGCAAATGGATTGTGATGTGGAATGAAATTATGGTGCTATTATGATGAATGGATATGGATGAATTATGGATGACTAAAAGAAGGCATTTATTATGACCTTGATGTGATGATATGGATTATGAATGATGATGGTATTATGCTTTATTTTTTTGGAATTTTTCAGATGCAACTATTATAATGAATGCATGAATGATTTGCAATAGTGAATGTATGGTATGTAATGATTTTTTTTTTTGTTATGTCAAGTATACTCAATCCTTTAGAAAGAAATAATATCAAGCTTGAGAATGACCAGCTTAGAAAATCTATAATGTAAATGTAGACTAAAATGAATACAATTCTATATATGTAATGTTATCAATCTTATTCATTGTGCATATTGTCATCATTGAGAATTTTATTATGTTGAAAGTTAGTACAAACATCAATGGTATAATTTAGACCATGATGACCTGAGTATAAATTCCATACAACTTCCGTTGAGATTTGATAATGCAAGATAACACAAGCATATAGGTATAATTAGACCAAGATGACCTAAGTATCACTTGTGTAAACAGAGAAGAGTTAATCATGTTCCTATGCAAATTCAGAATGTCATCAATGATACCTTGTAGAGCATGTCCCGTGACAATTTGCACAGTAGTAATGATTGAATCACAAGCAACAAACAAAGAAAATATCATTCTTGATCATAGTGCCTCTAGTTTGTGACATCATCGAGGTACTCCCAAGAATTGATAACAATAATCAAAATAAATCAATTGAACTTTTGTATTAAGTTAATCCAACCATGATTCAGAAGATGATTCGCCAGTGATGAGTTGATTTGATTTGACTTGATGGTTGATTTGATTTGGATTTAGGTGATTGATAAGATTTGATTGATTTTTGATGCTCAAATTTTGAATGGTTATCGTGATTGTTGTTTTGATGTTGTGGTTTGTTGATTGTTTGCCTGCTGATTTACGCTCAATGGTGATTTTCCCCCAGTGAGATCAAGATTTTTCCCCTAATGAGAACAAACCAAATTTTATTATGGATATGTACGATGAGAACCAAGACAGAGTGGGATGACTATGTTAGCCAAATATGGTCATGAATCTTGTTACAAGGTAGGCGTGGATGCGTAGTGGTGGCAGAAGCGAAAGGTCAACACACACTCGAATAGACAGAGAAACCGACCTATCACAAATAATGCCTGTTTACTAGGTTTTCATCATTTGTTTTTATTGCACTTTTTTAGATTTTATGATTTTTTTTCTATCACCAAGACACCTGTTTGCCAGGTTTTCATCAAGACAATCAATTTTTTTGATTTTTCACTTTTTTTTTTGTTTTTTATGCTATCACCAAGACGCTTGTTTTCCAGGTTTTCACTAGGGCGACCATTTTTTCAAGATTTTTTTTGCTTTTTAGAAAAATTTCAGTACTTTTTTCTGCTTTTTAGAAAAATTTCAGGACTTTTAACATGCATTGGATGCATTAGGCATAAAAATTCTTCAAATTAAGGTTGTTAATTGGTTCTTCAAATAGATCTCCCTTTAGTGTTGATAATTGATATGCCCCCGATCCAAAGACTGATACCACAACAAAAGGACCTAACCAATTAGGTTCAAATTTTCCTTTCTTTTCCCAATCTAGTTGATTACGGGGATTCTCTTTCAGTAGTAGATCACCTACTTGAAATTTCCTAGGTTTGAATTTATGATTGTAGCTTTGGGACATTCTCTATTGATAAAATTTTGGGTGATCCACTGCCAGCTGACAACGTTGATTTGACAACTCAAGCTCCTGCAATCTAGACACACAATAATCTTCATCTATAATGAGACCCTTCAGGGATACCCAGAGTGATGGTATTTCAACCTCGATGGGTAGTACTGCTTCAAATCCATAGACAAGTGCATATGGTGTGGCTCTTTTGGGTGTTCATATGCTTGTATGATAGGCCCACAAAGTAGGGTTCAATTGAACATGCCATTCATGTCCAACATCGTTGACAATTTTCTTTAATACTTTTAGGATTGTTTTGTTTGAGGCCTCCATTTGGCCGTTCCTTGAGGGTATTAGGTTGTAGAAAACCAATGCTAGATATGGAAGTTTTCCCTGAGTTCTTGTACGTCTTGGTTCTTGAAAGGTCTTCCATTGTCTATGATAATGGATTGAGGAATACCATATCTATAGATGATATAGTTCAGGATGAATGATGAGATTTTCTTCCCTGTGATGGTGACCGGAGGCACATATTCAACCCACTTTGTGAAGTATTTTGTGGCTGTGATGATGAACTTATGTCCATTGGATGAGGGTGGGTGAAGTTTACCAACAAGATTCAACCCCATTGACAAAACGACCACATTGATGCAAAGGGTTGCAATTCTTGTGTTGGTGCATGGATGAGATTACCGTGGATCTGGGATTTTCAACATGTCTTGACAAATTGAAAGGCTTCTCTCTCCATATTCGACCATTAATATCCCAGATGGAGGAGTTTCTTGGTGAGGGTTAAACCACTTGAGTGAGTTCCACAAATACCCTCATGGACATCACGTAAAGATGTTTTAGCTTTTTGTACGTCACAAAAGAGTTCCATCAAGACCTCGACAATAAAGCACAACGGCTATAAGGGTATGACAGGAAGATTGGTAGATGAAATTTCATTTTTGGTTGCAGGAAAGATTGGGAGGAAGGATATTATCTTTTAGGTAAGTGTAGATATTTTCGTAGATGGAGGTATTGGCATTCCCTAGGTGGAAAATAAGTTGGGATTCAGAGTTATCGTAGGTGGGGGTAAATAGTTGCTCCACCATGAACTCATAGCGGCCACATTTGTCTAGAACCTACAACAAAGAAGCAATTGTAGCCATAGCATCGACAACTTTGTTGTCACTCCTTGGAATTTGACTAAATTTGATGTCAAAAAAATACTTATTGAAGTCATCAATCATTCTCTTGTAGGGAATTAACTTGTCATCTTTGGTTTGATAATCATTGTTGATCTAATTGATGACTAGTTATGAATCCCCATAAACCTGGAGCTCTGTAATTTTCTATTCCACAACTATCTTGATCTCGATAATGAGTGCTTCATATTCGGTTGTGTTGTTGGTGCAAGGGAACATCAAGCGATATGATTTTGGAATGGTGTTCCCCAAGGGAGTGATGAATATGATTCCTGCTCCTAATACATGTCGAGTGAAGGAACCATCAAAATATAACACCCATTATTATTATTTTACTGTAAGTACATCTACATCTAGAAATTCAATATGGAGGGGACGATCATCATGAATTGGTGCCTCAACTAGTTGGTCAGTGATGGCTTGCCCTTTGATAGATTTTCTGTCGACATATTAGATGTCAAATTCACTGAGTACCATTATCCACTTAGCTAGTCTTCTTGTCAATTTTTTTTTGCTTAGGAGATATTTCAATGGATCAATCTTGGCTATGATCTTAACTATATGAGTCAGCATATAGTGTCACAATTGCTGGGTAGCAAACACTACAACTAGACAAGATTTCTCAATGAATGTATAATTGATTTCATATCCATTCAAGGTTCTAATGATGTAATAAATTTTTGTCTCCTTCCTCGTTGAATCTTCTTGTGCAAATAAGGTTCCCAATGATCAGTCAATAGTGGCGATGTACAATAAAAGAGGCTTCCCTTCTCCTAGAGGTGCTAGAATTGGTGGACTCATCAAGTATTGGTTTAGTTGGTTGAAATTTGCTTCACATTGTTCATCCCATCGAAAAGAAACATTCTTGTGTAGGAGATGAGTGAAAGGATGAGTCTTATCAACTAATTGCAAGATAAATCTTTTGATTTATTGGAATCTACCTTGGAGGGATCTTAATTGACTGATTTTTTTCAGGGGAGGAATCTCCATTATAGCTTTTACCTTTGCGAGGTCTACTTCAATACCTTTCTCTTACACTATATACCCCAGTAGCTTTGCTGATGTTACACCAAATACACATTTCTGGGATTGAGGTGAACATTAAACTTCTCTAGGTGAATGGATAGCTTGTATAATATCTCTAGATGTCCTTCTCTAGTGTAGGATTTTTCCAACAAGTCATCCAAAAAGTCTTCCATGAAAGTATGTGTCGTGTCGTGGAAGATGGTTGTCATAGATCTTTGGTATGTGGCCCTTGCATTTTTCAACCCGAAGGGCATGACATTCCAACTAAAGGTTCCCCATGGGAAAGTGAAGGTTGTCTTATCTTAATCTTCAGGAGTTATCTTGATTTGGTTATATCCAAAAAAGTCATCCATTAATGATAACATGCCATGTCCAGTTGTTAAGTCCATAATGATGTCTATGTTAGGCAAGGGGAAATCATCTTTTGGACAAGCCTTGTTGAGATCTCTAAAGTTGGTGCAAATCCTTATGCTTCCATCAGGTTTCGAAACAAGCAGAATATTTGATATCCATTCTACATAGTCAATAGGCCTGATGAATCTGACATCCAATAACTTATTTATTTCAACATTCACTGATAGGGTGATGTGCGGATGCATTTTTTCTCAAATTTTGTTTGACTGGTTTGATTCTTGAAGGAATGGATAAATGGTGCATGATGAGGTTTGGATCTATCCCTGGTATATCCGCATAGGACTAGGAAAAATTGACTTGTCATTCCTCAAAGAACTTGACAAAGTTGGGCTTTTCATGCTTTGTCAATGATTCAGCTAGATGTAGAGTTCTTACTGTTTCTGCATTGTCGACATTGATTGACTATGTTGGCTTGATGAAACCTTTCGATCTCTCTTGGAAGTGCTCTGGGAGAGTTTAAAATTTCCCATCCTTTGGTGCCTCAAAGAGGTTTTCACCATCAGATGCACTCTTTATTTTTACTATTTCTGGGTCTGATACTGCCATGGAATGGTTTTTACCATCAGATCTTTCTTTTGTTTCATTTATTTTGAAGCTAGGAAACTTGACACTCTCCTATTGTGAAGCTTCGCTGTGATGTTCAATGGTGGAGACTGTTTCAAGATTTACAACGCAGAGGAAGTTTACAATGGCCTCATCATTCGAAAAGGTAGGGATATTGATAGGTTCAGTTTGATCCCAATCTATTAATTCAGGATGCAATAAGGGTAGGGGATCATCAGATGGGTTCGGGTCAGATGTCATAAGTGTCCTAATAGAAATGTTGTCATCAAACAAAACTAAGGCCAAGTTGAGGTCTGTACTATTTCTCTCTTCCGAAGGGTCCATCTCGCTATGAGTTTGCTCATATTCACATGAGCCATCGATATTATGTGATTCTAATTCAAGTGGTCTAATTCTTGAACCTTGTCCCTCCTCAAGTGTGGGAGTATACTTATGTATTACATCAATATTCTTTTCATGAAATGATTCTTAAGATAATGAATCCTATTCATTTTTATTTGAATTTGTTTCATTGTTGTCACTAGCTTGGAGCTGTAGGATCCGTTCAAAAGCCTTCTGCTTTAAGTCTTCTTTTATTTCTTCATCTTTTTGATGTTTTGTGTATCCACTACAGGATTTGACCCCAATTTCTGATGGCCTTTTGTCAGAATCTCGACGATACATTGTCGGTCGGTCGACGATTAATAGAAGTCAACGTCATTGCTCAAATTTTGTCTACATCCAGATGGGCTACAAAACGTCGACCTCACGATGCACGCTCGTCGGAACCGCGATGCCAACTTCGTCAATGCGTGACGAACAATGCCCGGATGATGGGAGGCATACCTTCGCCAAACCGTCGGATTAACAACGTAAGTCCGTCACCATTACGACACAAATTCGACATATTGGCAATATCTTTGAGAGATCAATATTGTTATAGCGATCAAAATTGCCTGAGAAGATATTTCAGGAGGATTGGATTTTTGTCTCAGCGATAACTTTTCATCGTTGAGATACACATCTTGTCTCATCGACGAACCATGAGGGAAGCATATCGACAAGACATATATTATCGGAGTAAGTTCTGAAGGTCTACCCAAGTAGCTATATGACGCTGATAAGATTACATCAACAGGAGTCTTGGAGACATAATTTAGATTGAAATAGTGATAGAAGTTCATTGAACGAGTGATGAAATAGGCAAGTCATTACGGTGAAACTTCATTAGATAGATTGCAAATTCGTCGGACGTTTTTGTGGTTCGTCGTATATTCGACGAGAAAGTGCACTTTTTTTAAAAAAACCTATTCGTTGAAATATTAAGACTATTACAGCGATCAAAATTGCCTGAGAAGATATATCGGGAGGACTGGTTTTCTGGATCAGTGATAACTTTTCATTGGCAAGATACACATATTGTCTGACCGAGGGAAGCATATCAGCAAGACATATCATCGGAGTAAGTTCTGAATGTCTACCCGAGTAGCTATATGACGCCAATAAGCTTACTTCAGCATGAGTCTTGGCGACATAATTTAGATTGAAATAGCGACAGAAGTTTGTCGAATGAGTGACGAAATAGGCAAGTCATTATGGCGAAACTTCGTCGGATAGATTGCAAATTCGTTGGACGTTTTTGCAGTTGGTCGTATATTCGACGAGAAAGTGCACTTTTTTTTTAAAAACCTATTCGTTGAAAGATCAAGACTATTACAGTGATCAAAATTGCCTGAGAAGATATATCAGGAGGACTAGTTTTTTGTCTCAGCGATAACTTTTCATTGGCGAGAGACACATATTGTCTCACCGAGGGAAGCATATTGGCAAGACATATATCATCGGAGTAAGTTCTGAATGTCTACCCGAGCAGCTATATGACACCGATAAGCTTACTTCGGTATGAGTCTTGGCGACATAATTTACATTGAAATAGCGATAGAAGTTCGTCGAATGAGTGATGAAATAGGCAAGTCATTACGGTGAAACTTCGTCGGATACATTGTAAATTCGTCAGACGCTTTTTGAGGTTCGTCGTAAAATCGACAAGAAAGTGCACTTTTAAAAAAAAAACTTATTCATTGAAATGTAGGCATATCGGTGAAAGATGAAGACTATTACAACGATCAAAATTGCCTGAGAAGATATATCAAGAGGACTGGTTTTCTGTCTCAGTGATAACTTTTCATCGATGAGATACACATATTGTCTCATCAAGGGAAGTATATCGACAAGACATATATCATCGGAGTAAGTTCTGAAGGTCTACCCGAGCAGCTATATGACGTCGATAAGATTACATCGGCAGGAGTCTTGGCGACATAGTTTAGATTGAAATAGCGACATAACTTCATCGAACGAGTGATGAAATAGGCAAGTCATTACGGTGAAACTTCGTCGGATACATTGCAAATTCGTCAGACGTTTTTGCAGTTCGTCGTAAATTCGACGAGAAAGTGCATTTTTTTTTTAAAATCTATTAAAGATCAAGACTATTACAGCGATATGAGGCCTGTTTGTAGTAGAAATAATGATAACTATTTTCTTGGCTATCATACAAGCCATCTCCATCAACATAGCTTTGAAACCAAATCCACACACAACACAATGTTCATAGTGAAAAGTTAGCACTTTCTTTCATCTTTGCAAATTGGTTTGATGCTTCAAACGATGCATTTCTTATATTGAAAAGTGCATTACTTACCTTTTTGAGCTTCTCTTTGTTTTTAGAGTAGTTTAATAATCTCTACTTAACAAGGCCAACCATGTGAAGGTGGAAGCTCATTTGGCCCTTCCCCCCCCCCTTTCACTTCACTCTCAATTCCCCATACCCGATCATATAACATTAATCATTCATTCATCTATTAATAACATATAACATTCATTCATTAACATATAACATTTTTTCATTAACATATTCAGATTCATTCATTAACATATTTCATTTTTTCAGTTTTTACATATCATAAAAAATATGGCTGTCATAATATGATTACAATCACTTTTTTTTTTATTTCTTTTTTGCAGCTAAAAAAAGCTGAAGTGGAGTATCGTTTTCAAAATCATCTGTCCCCCCTTGAGTTGTTTTGAGCTCTACTCATGATCTTAATGTACGCCTAGTCGTGTACTCACAACCACGTGGACGTGGCTACAAGGGGGGGTCTGTTGCAATAGCAAAGAAATGTTAAATTGATATGTTTTATTATTATTGTTACACGCATTTCATTAGTTAAAAGAACATTAGAGTGGTGCTCTTTACCTGATTGGGCCACATCATGTTCATGATATTGTCCTATAGCCTCATGCTCAACATGTTGAACACCCTCTAAATCCTAATTTGGAGTTGAAACATGAAAGATTACATTAATTAATACACCAATTGCAATTAAAAATGTTTAAAAGAACATTAGAGTGGTCCTACTTACCTGATGAAGCCACATCATGTTCCTGATCTTGTCTAGCCTGATCATGCTCAACATGTTGATCATGCTCTACATGCTCTAAAGTTGAAACACGAAAGGTTACATTCATTAATACACTAAATGCAATTAAAGATGTTTAATTGTATTAATCCATACCACGTTTTGTATAGCACATGAATACATCTAGTACCGGGATGCACACCATGGCCTTCATCGGCAGGTTGCACTCCACCCTCACCAGGCTACATTCCAATGTCATGTGCAGGATTATCATTGCTTATCTGTGTAAAACAAATAGGCACATTATTATGGTGGAAATTAATATTGAATAGATTGCACAAGTATTCAATTTGAAATTAACTTTATTGAGTTTATTTACCTACATGTTGGATGCAATGGAAGATTGTGTTTGCTCAGTCGAGACTCTTAGCTGTCCAGTCAGGGCTCCATAGCCTTGGTCGAAGGCAATCTTTAGGTCCTCTTGTCTGGGCACTCTGTTGAAATCAAAGCCCTGCATTTTTGCATGCGATCATGAATTTTGCTTCTATGATGTGATAAAACCAAAATTGTTTGCAATTTATTATTTGGATGCAATATTTCATTTATTGATACTTACAAATCATGCGGCTACTTTCATATAATCACCAGAGCCAAGTTTGTGTTGCCCGTGTTTTTCTAGTCTTACCTTTGTTGCCTTCGATGTGTCGGGTAGCCTATGAAAAATTTGAAATACGTTAGATTATGTAAAAAGAAAGATTAATCAGTATATAATTAAATTGTTGATAGTATTACATACCTTCCTTGGCCTGGTAGTATCTTTCCTTTCCATTCGACACCAAGTCCTTCCACTCCCTTTCCAGAATTATGGGGGGATGCTCGTACTTTATGTTCTTCTCTAAATGTGACCTATATTGGTCCCTGACATACTTTAGATAGGTACCAGCTTTCTTAAGGACCTTGGTTCGGTTGAATGTTTTATCATCGAACAACACAACTAAACAGTTAATGAGCTCATCTTTTAAATCTTGATTTTGGGCATTCCACCGTGTACGTATGGTGGGCCCGAAGAGCTCCAAGGAAATATCACTTAGATGTTTATAAAAAACATCATTTCCTGTAATTATAATGTAGGCAAATGTTTCCATTTTGTAAATCAATATAATAGGGTGCTATCCCCACTGTTAGCACTTACTTAAAAATAAAATAATAATAATTAAATTTTTTTAAAGTACCTGGGACCTTCTCTATCTTTATGGGAAGGAAATCCTCGGTCACCACAAATGTGACCGACAATGTTCCCGTACTAGTAATACAAGAAGATCTAGGAAATGCTGGTAAAACATCACCAGTAGTAGTGGTCTTTGCATCCACAGGTTTTGACACATGTAGTGGCATGTGTTCACTGCCAGAGGGTGGACTACCGAATGCTTGCATGGTATGTGTTGCCGACATTTCAGACGACAATATAGGCACAGATGATGGGGTCGGATGATGTGTTGTATGCACAGGAAGATTAGGATTGACACTTGTACCGTCCCCTACTTCTCGGGAAACACTTGCAATACCTTGATCACAACCAGTAGCATGATCATGAGGGCACAAATAATCCTGTAAAAACAACACATATTTTAGTTCATGACATAAAAGAGTACAAAATATAAAACCATGAATGAACTTATGTTATAATTAAAGATCTCATGACAACTTACTTCCAAGTTTTGTGCTCTCTCAGACAATATTTTAACCCTTTCTCTTATCTCATCTGTTTGAGGCACTACGAATACCAACTGAAGGATTTCTTGATTGCATTTTTTTTGGGCCTTCTTCATCATATCCACAGGGTTTGTGGAAAATGCGATGTCATCATCGCATAATAGTGACTGCACCTCCATATGGATGCTCTCCTATACTGCTGGTGCCTTTCCCCGATTAGCCAACTGCAACAAGAATATTAAAAACATTATCAAAATTAACCCAATAAACTCATGAAAAAAACATAATGATAAAATATTTTGCTCATATCTAATTTGTACAATTACAATGACGTAAACCTGTCGGATAGAAGCACCTGAAGATGGATCATGATCTGTGCTCTGGGCCGGAGCCTTCCTCGTATGATCAATGTCCCACTGTGAAAAAAATTAAATATAAAAAACATTACCGAAATGAAACCAATAGACTTACGAAAAAAAACATAATAATAAAATGGTATATTGGATTCATTAATTGAGGTTGGGTAAAATGGTATATATATAGTACATACCACCCCCATAGTAATTGTGTTTGTATCTAAGCGATTCAAATTGTAATCGATTAGCAACTCTTCCCCTACAGTTATTGATTTTATCACACATACGAATACATGGTTTCCCTCTCGCGCATCGAATATACAATTGGGTTGCTTATTTTTTGACCCAGGTCATGTACTATTTATAAACCCTATAATAGTCCCTGATGCTTTTGACCTCCCGTCAATGTTCCTAGCCACTCCTTTATTTTGATCCTTATCTTTTAGTTGTATATAATTTGCTAATAGTGCATACCTATGCATACTTCGTGTATATCGAACTAGCTACATCCAATCTTTGTAACTGTAATAGGGTCCAACATACTCCATCAACTCAGTAACTTTGTTGTAACAGACTTTTATGCCATCCATGCAAAATAGGCCCAAACCATGTAATGACGATGGTGCTATGCGATATATCCTCTCATTGACACAAAGATCAATGTTTATTGGAGGAAGTTCCTTGGGTACCCATTGTTTCCGTAGATGTTTGTACCTCAAGGGCACCTCAATGTCGCCTATGCTCTCATCATCATAAGAACATGACCCCCCTTCAGTAAGAAAAATTCCATGCGTTTACGGAATTTTCTTCTAATCTTTTGACCTCTAGTTGATCTCCCTCTTTTAGACCTACTACATGTCTCGCTTTCCTCTTCTCTTCCTGAATTTCCCTCGCTTGAGGAAGAAAAATCTGACAAATACCTATTTTGTGGTGCCTACACTCATAAGGATGTTGGATGAAGTTCTTTCATGGTGATGTGATCCGAAGGTGACATTATGATTAATTTATCATTTCATCGCTAGAAATTGACAGGTTATAAGGTAATCAAGTCTTGATAGATTGCAAGTTATTGTTACTACCGTCCAAATGTGTCCATCACAAATCAAATCTACTTAACGTCTTTGTGCAACATCTTTGCAAGCATAAAGTAACTTCAAATGATAGTTTGGAGTTAGTTCTTTCTTCTTTCAACAAGTATTGTAGCTCATTTTTGGAGCTTTCAAGAGAAAGATAACATTGTAACTCATTTTCACAGACTTGTACTCAGCTGTATTTTTACCTTTCAATCAATAAAAGCAAGCTATTTTTCCTTCTCAATACTAGATATTGTGTGATAACATGAAATTATTGATATTTCCTTGTGATGATAATGTTTATCCTTGGTTCTAGTCTAGTTTCTCATAGCCTTTATACAAAAGTGCATTTTTGTGTAGGTCATAGTTTGTGTTCTACCAGTTCTATGTAGGATTCAATTGTGAAGTCAAACATTCAAGCCTCTAGGAAGGTCATTTGTTGTTCCACTTGAGTTTTTCCATAAACTTCAAAGCCTATCTATGAAATACTTATGCAAAACATGTCAAAATTGAGTTATGTATATTGCAGGACAACCATAAAAAAGGTAGAAAGGTTTGAACAATGCAGTCATGATAATATTATATCAACCTTATTGGGTTCTTTGAAAGAAGAAGAAAACCATGAAGTTCCAAATCAATTTCTTGTACCACAAGCGCACCATAAGAGTAAGATGAAGGATATGATCACACCAAAAGAGGAAAAATGAAAAACCAATCTAAAGCTTTCAAGGGGATGTCCTATCAGGCATCTAACTAGGATGGAAACTAGTAATGCATCACAAGTCATTATTGCACCCAAGCATGAGGACTCTATCCTACTATCCTATCCATTTTAAGATAACATGAATGGTAAGTGGATTTGTGGATTTGTTTTCTCCATTTATGAGGCATTGCAATAGTTGGTTAAACATCTATCATTTCTTCATTTCCTCTTTGATGCTCACAAACATATGGAGCATTACAAGTTGCAAAGAAAGGGTAGCTACTTTCATGAACCACTTAATGGTTTTATTTAGGTATTCCTTTCCTTAGTTAGTCTAGGTTAGGATAGTTTTTGTTTTAAGTGAATAAGTTTTGTTTGCACAGTTAGTTTGTTTTGAGTCATTTGGTAGGTTGAATAAGGTTGGTAGGTGTTATGTGGTGGAGCTTTTATTTTCCTTCCCTTTGGGGTGGTTTTATCTTCGTTATTTTTCCACTGGTCTGGTATTTGGGGGTTTTTTCTTTCTAGCCATTGACTTGCTATTAGCAGTACTCAGTCACTTAAGTCATGTTTTATCCCTTTTGGCCATCACTTCACCGACCCCTTTTACCTATCCTTTCGGTTTTTCATTTTGACTTATGCGTCCCTGTGGTTTTCAACCTATTAACCTTTACAATGTAGCCTTTGAATTATTTTTTGACCCCGTGGGTTATTTCCCCATTTGCCTAGTGGTCCCCTTTCTTTAAAGTAACTATTTCGCATGTGCAGATTTGTATTAGCCGATGGATGCAGGAACTACAATCTTGACCGTTCATCGCACACCTCGCAAGGTTTGTGCTTGCATCATAGAAAATGTTGCGAGGCTTGTGAGATGCTGCCACCTGTTGTGTAACTTGGTGGGGCCAGTTTTTGAGTGTTGACTGATGGACGGGTGATGATGCTGACAGCTGTGTACTATCAAATGCATCTGGGCCATCCCTCGTTGACCTCGTGTAATTAAAACTTTAGTTTCAATAATGCTACGAGGGTACGCGATGTGTTGACGCGTGGGCGCCGGTGTTACCGATTAACGAATGAGGTGGGACCCATTCCATATTGATCTGGTACCTAATGGGAAATATTCTTGCTCGCTTGCTGACTGGAAGGAGGATGTGTCATTTTCAAACTACTGTTGACCAAATCTGGACCGTCCATCTGGCCAACTGTATCTTTGATCAACGGCGTGTTTTCAAACAAACTGGTGCTGTACTATAGCCATTCTATCTCGCGCGAGCGAATAGTAATGGTCATGTTCGACTCGGCCTGCGTAATTAAATGCTAAATAACCAGTGGATTGCTATTTTAGTGTTGCATTCTAGTTTATAAGAATTCATCGATGTTTAGAAAAGCGGCTATTATCTCAGTTCTCCATTATCGCGACAGTTGACGCTCTGCAAAATAAACAGTAAGTGATACGAACGCCTTCTTTTATAATTTTAGAATATATTAGCGTTGCCTATTGAATAATTGGTGATTGTGTCCTTTTCGATTCCTGGTGAATTGTTAAGCAAATTGGCTATTAGAGCTTATATAGGTCATTGCTAGTGATTTGTGTGCATATAAAAAAGTTTTCTGTAACGGCAGTCGAGAATAGGGTGTAATTATTTGTTTTTCTTTAAGAAAACCCTAGTTCAAATCCCCTTTTGTTTAAAATATATGGCATCCAAGGCACGAACTGTTGGTCCCGAGGCTATGCCTAGGGTTTACTCACAAGATATTATTGATCTGTTGAAACTTTCTACGAGAAAGAAGCAAGAAGGAAGGATATTGTTCTATGGACCCGTGATTCATGAAGGTTTAATGGACAAACAGTGTACAATCCATGATGCCAAATTGCCGTACACTGGTTGGCAGCTCTTTTCCAATTGGTTTGGAAATAGAAATTTGCCTGTTCCTTTGTGTAATCCATGGAGACTGGACTTGGGTAAGTTGGTGGTACCGAATGTCTATGAAGATGTAGACTTATTAAAAGATATTGCTGCAAGGTAAAATCCTATGACTTGAATCGTCAGAACACATCTTGGCAAGCCTGTGATTAAAGTAACTAGAGAGGAAATTGCAGAGATTTTTGGCTTACATGAATGGAGCCAGGATATGATTCCCATCAAATTGGAGGTCTTCAGGGAAGAATACAAAAACACTAAGGGTTTGATAAGGACATCCCTTTTGATACCCCATTTGGCTGTGTCGGAAGAGGGAAGAATCATAAAAAAGGTTGTTATTGGCAAGAATGAGCCTGAACCTTTCCCGATAGACTACTTCGCCCCTCATTTCAAGAAGACCATCTGTGCACTATGTCAAGTTTTGGGGATTGACCTGAAGAAGACTGTGCCTATAGAGATAATGTATATGGCTATCAACCTCCAACACCCTGGTTATAATGTGGTATATGACTTTTCCACTTACCTTGCAGAGAACATAGATTCTGGCTTAGCAGCTTTGAAGCTAGGAAAGAATTGGGTAAAATTTAGATGGTTTTCACTGTTGATTCATATATTTTTATATAGGGGTCAGAAGGTATTTGAAAAAGATATGGAGTTGAGGAAGATGGAAGGAAATATTGAAATGCCCATCCAATATTGGACTAGGGTCTTAGACAAAAATGATCATAAGTTTGATTATGTCACCTTTCATAATGTTTTTGGATCTAAGTTAAGGAAGGCTTTAGTTGTTGATCCACCCAGGATTCCAAAAGAAATTCACGACTTTCTAAGACCTATGGAGAGGAGGCCTGAGCTGAATCTAACCCACAATTGGGGTGATATTATCCCCAATCACAATACTACAATCTTCAGGGTCTTTGGCACCAATGCCATCCCGTCTGTCCTACCTAAAGAAGTTCCTCTTAGACTTGGTTTTGTAGAGATTATGAGGCAATTGGGAGCATCTCAAGATTTCCATTTGCCTACTGAACACAAGAAAGGATCCTTTTTCCCTGAATATACAACTTTTGCAGATTTTGTTATGATAAAGGGAGGGTGGAGAAATTTACACTTGTTACTCAAGCCATATAGATTGAATACTGTACGCCCTAGGAATTATGATCCTGAGGGTTTTATCTCCCAAATGAAGGCTAGACATCGGACTGGAACCTTTGTTCACAATTTCTACTATCTTGAAGATATCATTAAGAATATTTTTGATGAGGACTTAAAGGATGAGAGAAAGGCAATGTACATTGCCTATTCAAAAATGGTAAGAAGTAAACAGGAGAAAATACCTGGTTTTGATCTGTACCTGATGCTAAAGATGAGCTCAGTAGGGCAATCTATGTTCTTGATAATTTCGAGAGCATAGTAGGAGTCTTGAAGGAGGAAAGGATTGTAGAAGGAAAGGGAAAGTCACATGTTACTGAGCAGCACCCTGAGATAAGATTCACATCATCCATCCTAAGGAAATCAATATATGGTATTATTGATCTGGATTCACCTCCGAAGAGTTCAGAACAGATTAGGACATCATCCCCAAAAAGGCCTAGAACTGATAGTATGGGGGATGTTGGCCATAAAGGTAATGATGAGGAGGATATTATTGTAACTCCGAATGAAATAAATCCAAAAATGCCACTAGATCCGACTGACATTGCAATGAGCTCAGGAGCCATCACCCTAAGATTGGGGAAGGATGAGAGTAAAGGAATTACAAATAGTGATGATTTGAGAATGGAAGCTTGCAAAGAATTCATGATGGATGACTCTTTTATCCATACCCATGCTTTTGAAGATTTTGTATGGAGAGCTCATCTCTCATCTTATACTGAGCAGGTAGCACATGAGAGAATTTTGCACCCAAAGCTTCTAGAGCAAGTAATTCAGTCAAAGGTTAGAGTACAATTGAAGGAGAGGTTTAAGGAAATCACACTAGAACAGGGCAGAACATTGGTTCAAAAGTGTGGGATATTGCTACTCCCTGAATGGGATATTGCTGATGCTGTAGTATTTGATATAGTAAGAAGGGAAAATAAATCGCTTCTTGCAACAGAGGAGGAGGCAGCATTAGCACTTAAAGGATCAGCTTTCAGTGAAGAGTGGGATTCTCTGGCAATATGGTCACTATCTACAGGGTCTCGAAAACCTATTGTCATTGAAACATCTGATTTTAGTGGTCATTTGATTATGAAGAGAGTTGCTAATACCCCTGCCTTGGAGGCTGTTGACATGGTTGTGAATCTTGCCAAATTTACTAGGGCAACCATGGAGGATTTAACTAAAAATCGAGATACTTTGAGGAACCAGTATAATGACATTATTATTGAGTATAATAAGAGTCAGCAAAGGGTGGTGGAATTGGAAACAAAAATGGCCTTATTAAGGCAACAAATGGAAATATTGAGATCCCAAAAGCAGGTTAGCTCTAGCCAAATTATTGCTGACCCACCAACTGATCAACCCCAACCTCCTACACAGGTTCAATCTTGGGCTATGGTCCTGTATAATATGGGACAAGTGCCTATTGCGGTTGAGAAGGCCAGTACCTCGAGCAAAGATCCTTCTAGGGAAAAGTTACTCTAATAGATTGAAGAATATAAGGAGATGGTAAATCAAATCCGGGATGCAGGAGGAAGAAATAATTCAAAAATTGTTGATACTGTGTTAAGGCATCTACATAAATGGGTCCAGAGTAAGCTGAATGGTGTTCATGCGAATTATGCCTTGATGCTGCAAGCACTTGAATTGTTTCCAAGGGACAGAGAATTGGCTATCCCTTTGCTAAATAGATGGGTCCCTAGAATGGAAAAATTGAAATTTATGGTAGTTGGAGCAAAGCAGCATGGGAATAAGAATCCTACAGTCATGACAACATATCAATTTGTTAAGACTATTGTTGAGCAAAAATTCCAGGGGTTTGCTGCTCCTATGGAGTCCAAAATCAAAGCACTGAAGGATATTTATGACGGAAAAGATTTGACTCCACTACCTCATATTTTGCATAGTCAGGATAGTGTCAAGCCTTTGCAGGCGTGGAAGGAGCAAATGAATAATATAATGACAGCCCAAACTCATGAGATATGCAAAAATGCTGATATTCGCATGTGGGAGAACACTTTAGAGAAGTTATCACTTGTCATTAGTTTCCTGGAGGATTTTGACAAGATAGCCATGTCATTAATGATAAAGTATGTAACTTATCGAAAAATGGTGGACCGGGTGGTGGCTTTCAATTGGCCGTCGGAGGAAGATTTTGAGTCATGGAAAAAGATGTTTATTGATGAAAAAGTGGTTAAAAGATGCTTTGGTGTCAGGGAATCAATACTTGAAACCACGCTTTCCTTTCCTCTGTAACAAATTAATCATCATTTTGTTTTAAGCTTTTCTTCTCTTACCAAGCAAATGATTTAAAGATAACTGATTAGGAATTAGCGGTCCAGTAAAAAATGAACATGTGCATCCTCCAGCCTAAAGCTTGTTTGCTCCCTTGTTTTTATAAAAGGGAATTCTAGGCCGAGGAATAGGTCTGTTGAAATTACTTAAGATACGTAAGAGAAGAATCAAGTAGAGAGAGAGAAAAGAATATGTCCAGTCTTTTGAAGCTTTGAGTCTATTTGGGAACTTAGTAAATCATGGGGTTTTGGAGCATACTTATGCAAATCTTGTGATAGTTTTGAGTCTATTTTCTCTCCTATTGTAATAATTTGCATGAATTTTAAATGAAAAGTCTATCAAAGATGATGTTCATTAAATTTCATTTGTCATTTCCTATGGATTATGTTCGACTATAGCTCTGGTTCAATGGACCTGTTAAATGCTTCAGTTGTTCAATAAGTTCATGCAAATTAGCACATAGGATTTGCTAAAGAGTAATAGATTCATGTATTGATGAATGGATGGTAATGCCTTACATACAGATCATAGATGCTTTAGATGAAAGTTACCCTGTAGTTTAGTTTCCAGTTTGACTCTGTGCTTTAGGATATGGCACTGGTACTCTGACTGCTTATTGTTCTTGTATTTTTTGTTATAGCTTCAGGCAATTTCACTCGAATATTTCATAAAAACACACTTAGGTGTTATTTAAATTCCTTGTTAAATAAGAGCTGAATTCTCCTGAGAAATAGCCAATTTCTTGAAGGATTATCTTGTTTAAACTTAGACTGGAATTTATCTGTTGTTTATCCACATATGAACAAATCATTCTCATCATGAATGACAATATATTTTAAGGATACCCTCCTGGATCTTATAGAGTCCGAAGTGTAGGAGAGATAACAGTTTTGTTGCATTTTTCTCATTAGGTTGGCACATTGCCTTCAGGACTTTTAAAATTGAGTATGGCAAGCTCATAGAAGCTTCTGCAGGTTCTACTTGGGTTGTAAAAAATGCCAATATTATGCACTATTTTGGATGAGTTACAACATTATGTAAGACTATTTCTCAAGTATTGTCAAGTTCCAAGAGTCAACACCATGCCCAATGGATAAGTTTAGGCAACTAGTGAGGATATTTAGCAGGCAAACATATAGAAGATGTCACCAATTTTTCTACCTAATTTAGCTTCTAACTCAATCAAGTAAAGTTGGGATAGTTTTTGCAAAAATAAAGATAAAGGTACACATTCAATTCTACTAAGTTCCATTCATATACACAAAAGTATTATCAAATGAATTGCAGTTCATTATGCAAATGTATACAAGAGAAAGATTGCACAAAATTTTCACAAATGTCTTTTATTGATAATTACAAATGTATGGTGTCCCACACAAGTTGTGGGAATAACTATTTCAATACAATATAAGACATAAACTATACATTTGAAGAAATAGAAAGGAAAGAGCATATGGAAAGAGTAGGGATCCGTCATTGCCTAAATGATGAACCCCAAAGTTGAACTGTTGCATCATTAGAAAAGTATGATCAAATTCATCTATTATGAAGAATTGGTCTATGTGCCTCTACTAATCACTATAAAAATGTGAAAGACAAAGCTATTTTATTTTTTCTATCTTATCTTATACCATTTTACGAGAATGGGGGGGCCAATGTGTGAGAAGATCTTTGGAAACTAGGCATGAAAATTGCAGGTTAAAGAGAATGGGCGTGCCAAACTTACAATACTCATTGTCCCTTGGTCGTCAATTTTCCCTGAGTGCCCTCAACCTGGTCCTCGGCGTTGGTATTGACCTTGTTTTCACTCCTCCAAAGTCTTCCCCAACGCTGGTATTGACCTTTCACTTGTCCAATTTGATGAGCTACAACCTGCTCTAGTTAGGTTTTAGAGTATGTTAATTAAATTTTAAAAAATTATGGCACCATTTAGAGTAGTGAATATAAAGCAAGCAAAGCCTATTATGGCGCCATTTAGAGTAGTGAATATAAAGTAAGCCAAGCCTATTATAGTCATGAGGGAAATAATAAAACTCCTAGGATACTTTGTGAAACCATTTTCCTTGGTTAAAGGGAGGCCATAAAATATACCTTTGAATTTTTTCAATCTTCAAATATGAGGATTTGCAAGGTTCTTAGCAACATGAGTAATGGAAATGTGTGCAACAAGAATTTTTGAACACACATGGAATCTCCTTGCCAAAGAAAGGGGCTTCATAATTTAATATGATAATTTTTCTCAGCTCTAGAATCAACTTTTAAATCTTCTCCTAATAGGGCCAAAATCACATCTTCTTGTGTTTGAGAAGTCACCGGCACTGAACATAACCGTCAAGCAACTTTTCATCAAGATTATAACATCACCATCGATTTTGAGCATGTGCATCTCGGAGCCGCTTTAGTAACCTGTCATATAATGTACTAAAACTCGACATAAATATTAAAACACTTTGATTAATAGTAATGTTATAATATTAATATATTATATAACAATATTATATTACATTATATGAATTATAATGATATATTTGATATATTAAGATTATATATAATCTATATATAGATTAATAGTAATTATATTAGATTATTAATATTATTGGTATATTATTAATAATATTAATATTGTATTAGATTAATAATAATTATAATATTGTTAAATGATTAATTATATTACAAATGAACGCTGCTTTCAAATTCTTAGCTTTGAATGAATGGTTGAAGCACCAATGTTGAATGTTGCAACTCTAGTAGGCATGAATAGAAGTAGAGGAGATTGTTTGGGAGAAGAATTTTTTCTAGTGCTAGGTTATGTGTTAGGTTATATAGGGTTAGGTTATATAGTGTTTGAGCCTAGCCTCAAACACTACAATTAGGGTTAGGTTATGTGTTTTCTTTAGGGTTAGGTTTGGGATTAGGTTTATGGTTATGGTTAGAGTTTAGGGTAATCCAAATCATAACCTAACCCTTTCTCTCAAAACCTTAACCTTGACCCTAACCCTCACCTTTATCCTATCTTTATAACCCTAACCACAACCAAAACTCTAACCCCAACCCTAACCCTAATTACCTAACCCTAAATATTATTTATTTTATTAATTAGTTGCATTCACTCTAATAACCCTAAACCTATCCCTAAACTTAACCCTAGCCCTATCCCTAGCCCTAATCCTAACCCCAACTCTAAGCCAAATATAAAAACAACCCTTAATCATAATTACTATAACCCTAAAACTTCATTCTAGATATAACCCTAATACTATAATCCCTAATTGTAATACTAAACCCTAACCCTAATTTCATATCTAATCCCAACCATAACCAAAAATCTAAATCTAACCCTAACCATAAAACATAAACCCTAATCTAACCCTAATCCTAACATTATTTTCCTAACCCTAACCCTAACTCTAAACCTAACACTAACCCGAACACTAAATCCTAACCCTAATTAAATACCCAATCATAACCCTAAATTGTAACATCATCCTTTGAATTGGATACTACATCAAAAATTATGTGTTACAATCATTTCTTCCATTGTTGGCATTTTTACATTGGGATGCATATATTTTTAAAATCAACAAAATCTTTTAATGTCTTGCCAAAATTAATATTATTAATTGTAATATCAAACTTATAAACATGTATCCAATTTAGAACATAAATAAGAAATATATGGTAATAGTTTCTTCAAAAAACAAAGTGATGTGGACTAGAAGGACTATAAGGACTATAATGATTTTAGAATATACACATAATGGATTTGTTGAAAAGGTTTTAGAAACTTTCAAACAAATGCAATTGGTAGATGCAAAGAAAAATTCCACAACCTGATGGAACTTCAGTAAATTGAAGCTGGGGTTAGAGGGTTTCTAAATTACTCAGGGTAACCTTCAGTATGGATCGGTCAAAACCCTCTTGTTATGTTTTAAAGGTGACCTGTTGCCATGGTGGACTGGTCACTTAAGTGAGGTTTCATCCCTCTTGGGTCATGCTTAACCGGCCCTATTTCACCTGATTTGCTGGTCTTTTTGGCGTAATGGCCTAGGTATTACACCACCAGAAATTTCAATGCGGGCCCCACTTAAATGTTCCATCTAAGGGCTGACGAGCCGTTCGATCACAAAATTTGATCTTGACCACTTCTTATAGATCTCACAAGTTTGTCTGTTGGCATCATCAAAGTAGTGCGAGGTTCGCGAGATATGGCCATGTGGCGTGAATGGATGAATGGGTTTTCTTCTCGAGGTGTTTGATATGATAGGGGGCCGTCTTTTCACCGGTAATAGCCATCAATATCGGGGTAATCATGTTCTCTCGCACACCTCGCATGGGCAGAGTAAATATCTGGGAGAGTGTTGCAAGGTTCACGAGGGAGTGGTACGTGGCTTTTCTTTTCATGCCAGTGGGATTATATGGGACCCATTGTGCGGTCTAGGTCTATTCTTCTACGGGTTTTTGATTGGATATGTTTTCTCAAGGTGTCGACGTGGATTATCAACATCCATTGACTTGATCTCCACCCTCCATTTGTTAAATTGCCTCTTGAATCAGTGGTTCATTTATGGGCAAGAAGTGTGTGAGTTGCCCGCGTGGCATGTATTACTTGGTTGTTGCTCGTGTCATTAATGATATAGGTTTCTTTTCTCCTGAGGATCTCCACCTAATTTCCTCCTACGTGCGAATAGTGCCATCCTGCTAAGGGTATTCATAGTTATTTGGATCATTAATTGTGCAAGTGATTGAATTGCCTTCAAGTAATTGTACCTTGTATACTGGCTTGCTCTATAAATGCTAATTGAATTGTATGTAATCAACATTGCATTCTCTTGTGTCTAAGTGCAGTAAGGTTTTTCTTCTATTTGTGGCTGTGCTCTGTTTCTATCATGAGTAAATTAGTTAAGCGAAGGAGTGTGAGGTTGGCTTCACCAGTCATGAAGAAATCCGATTCTCCCATGTAACGCAAGGCTATTATTAGGAACATTGGGAAGAGGCCAGTACATTGTTCATCCCTGATAATCATCTCAAATTCTGATGAATCTAAGACTGATTCTGACTATCGGTACTATTTGGCTTCCCTGGCCAATCTTATGGGAGTGGATGAGGAGGTTCTAGCAATTGAGCTAGTGTCTACATTAGCACCAGGTCCAGTTGTTCAGGAATGTGCTCGCAAGATTGGTAAAGAGGAGGTGGTGCCTTCGCTATCGCAGGCTTGAACTCGGAGCGGTTGCTTGTACCAGGGCCGTGTTGCTTCTTCATGATTACTGGCAGTGGGTCCGTTAGACATGTCTTCTCTTCTCTTGTTGTTCTATCAAGTGGATGTGGATGTGGATATGGACGTGCATGTGCTTTGCATGAAATTTTGTTTTTCGAATGGTTATTTCATAACCGTTTTGATTCCTTTGTTCATGCACGGTATCATTATGACAAGGAATGTAAATTTGAATTTCATTTTGGTGCTGAAATTCAATTTGGTGTCACAATGTAGCCTAATGCTTGTTGCTCTCCTATTCTACAAAGGAGATTTCATGGCTCATTGTGAAGGGTCAGAAAAATTTTGCAATCCGACACTTGGAAGTTATACAGTCCTCTTTATTGTTAAAGTGTTATGAACATTTTGTTTCAGGAAGTCATCATAGGGTTAGGTTTATATACAGATTAGTGTGATATACTTTTTTAATTACTGATATCGAAAGAAATCTATAAAATTAAGATGGTTTAATCTCCTGGGTGTGTGCCATGGATTATGAATAGCTTTATCAAAGAGTCATCTGTTCAGTTTCAATAGTTAATTGAAAATGTGATTCATTTTCTTGCTTTAACTCAAAGAGTTAATCAAATGCTTGAAAAATAAGTTACATGTTCATGGTTGTATATACTCAGGATGCTTGAAGAAGTACTATCTTAATATGCTAAAATATCTCATGATAGTAATGCTATATGAGATGGGTTCATCGTATCAGGATTTTGTTCTGTATGACTCTGTTGCCCTATGGATGAAGCACTGGATAATGTTTGTGTCATTTTATTAGTTCAAGACTGTAGGTTCTAAGCAAGGATATCCAAATATTGAACACAAAACACTTCAATACAACCTTGTCCTCCTCAGGGAGGTATTGTAACAAATAAGTGGGTTAGTTCCGTTGCTCTTTGGTACTGGTAGTCATTCTCTGGTCTGCCAAAACCTTGAGATGATCACTATCCCTTTGAGTGTGTAGGAATTATAATCTGTACATAGGAAGTGTTCTTACCAATCATGAGACATTCATGTGAACACATTTAGGTTTACCCACCTTGGTCCTACAGAGCCAAAAGTGTAGGAGAAGTTAGTCCTTTACTGACTCTCGTTAGTTGGCCATTAGTGGTTGTAGTTGTCCTCGATAGGGGTTGGCTACCTCTTAGATATCTGCAACCTCTACATGGATTGTATTTTAAACACCAACACAACCTTCACCAAAATCCTTATTGGTTTCCTTAATATGGGAGATTTGGAACAAGGTATAGACATCCATCAAAGCATAATATGAAGATGATTTTTTTCAAATGTTGTGGTTGTAGATGCCCTTTTAAAATTTATACAGAATGTGGAAGGATAGAAAAAGCTTGTGAACTATTTGACAAAATGTCTCAAAGAATTGTAATCTCTCAATTTATTTTAGTGTCTATTTTGTTATACCCCATGTCCCAAATTGGGTATAACACAATAGACACTAAAAAAATTGATAGATTGTTATGAGGGCAGTGATGAGACTTTTCTAATTAGAGTGTATTCCATGAGATTACAATTATTCAAGGCATTGTGTCAAATAGTTCATGAGCTTTGTCTATCCTCCCACATTTTGCATAGATTTCAAAAGGGCATCTACAACCACAAGATTTGAGAAAATTCATCTTCATATTATGTTTTCCTTATGATTGGTTGACTCTTATACTAAATTAATATGTTCAATTTATGTTTCCTACTTGATCTAACTATCCACAAATGGAAATTTAACAATGGAAAGATATGATCCTACTTTGGTATAAATTGTATATGCAATATCAAGGTATGAATTAATATGTTCAATTAAGAGATGTTAAATGAAATGAATAAAACTAATGTAATGTAAATAAGGGAGACCAGTGCCTTATTGGGTAAAATAGAGTCAAATGAAAGCCTTTAATGAATGGTTTCTATCTAGCAGGTCCTCTAATTGTTTGGCATATAACTATGAGCTTACAACTGGTATAAACATGCAAGAGTGTAATTGATAAACCCTAGTTGAGGCAGAATATCAAATCTAATAATATGATTCTTCTTAATGATCCACATGGCATTCCTAGATTACTGTAATTTATTGAAAGGAATTTTAATTCTTCTTTAAAGAATCCAATAAACCAAATCACACAAAAACAACAAATGTGTACTGATAAATAGAATATATACTTGATACTTCAATTTAAACAACCAAGAAACATCAGATTGGAGACAATCAAATAATTGCAAGAATCCAATAAACATTTGATACCAAAATGAAGCCACTAAATCAACAATCTTTCATTATCTCCTTCAAAGTTCATACATGCAACATAGTCTCCTTGAATGTCATTATTTCTGAAAATTTAATGCTTATAGCAGTCTATCCTATTCTAATTCTATCTTCTACCCCTTAAATTTATCCAACAACGGATACTTATACATCAATTTGCAAAAGGACATGCCTTTTCAAAAAGGTTTAAAGCATAAAAGGTTTAATAAATCCACTATTAACTAATTTCTCTTGAGCCACAAATGGACTGCAGACATATGCTCCATATAATCCTGGCACTCACGAGTGTCGACATCTCCCAATGCATCATAGATCACAATCTCCATCATTATCATTTACTCATTTTGCTCACATCCTGCATCCAATATCACATCTTTCGCAGTGGCTGTCTCCAGCATCCCTTGGAGTATTGTTTCACACTCACTTTTCCATGTAGTCGCTTCCTTCATTTTCCCTTCATCATCACATAACTTGGTGAATCTATTTTCGACAACCTCTGTCAATCCCTGCATATCCCCTTGTAACTCCACATAGAAATCCTTGTGCCTATCCATAATACAATTGGCATTTTCAATCTCTTCATTACTAGTAGTGTCCTCCTCCAATTCCTCAATTCTTTCTTGAATTCTGCTATCCACTCTCCTGTGTTCCTTTATTGCATCTACGTACTGTGAATGTTTTCCCCAGAGTTTATTTAACCAAGTGGTTAAAACAACCTGCCTTTTTTTAATTATTGCAGCAAATACATCCATTCTCCCTTGAGAGTATGCAGTTGACCCTTCCCAATGGTCTTTTTCTGTGAACTCTCACCTTGAGTGAGCATCCTTGTTGGTTCTGTTACACCACCTACCAAGTCTTTCAAGCA